>CACRXK020005469.1:0-18359 GCA_902702795.2 Paramuricea clavata
AAAACTAATAACTTTGTTCCCACTTTACACAGATTACTTAAAATAACTGATTGACAAGATTGCCAAAAACTTTGAAATATTTTTTTATATGATATGAAAAGCATGTTTTGATTATGATAGCCAACTCCAGCAAGTTTAAATCCTGCTCGAGATAACAAATTTTTCACCATGAATTTTATATTGACTATATTATATATTACCTTTGATTCCAGAGTTAGTACCTTTTTGGCCAGGAGGGAGTTGTAAATATATTGGTCTATGATCTCATTAATTATACATGAGTGGCAAGTTTTAAGTGACAAGGTTCCCAGGTGCACCCTACTTTATTATTATCTAGACGATTTTATTTGTGAAAGGGAGACTATCTACCCATGCTTCCTGTTAATCAGACTATCTGCATATGCTTCCTGTTAAGCCTTTAGGTGGTAGTGTGCCAAGATGCACCCTACTTTATGATCTTATATAACTGACAATTTCACTCATTAGGGGGAGGGTGCACCCTCAATGGGTTAAAAGTGATATTGACCCTTTGAGTTACAGCTGTTGACCATTAGTAATTAATTTATCATTTTGGAAAATCGAGTATGTGAGTGAAATTATGCACCTATCAATGTTGCAAGCTGAGGGTTGCGACGAGGATGCGTCTGATGTTTACGGGCATTTGCTCAGTGATGTTTGCCCGAGTATGGGGACATTTGATAACATGCTGTGATCACAGAGTACATTAAGGGACATTTGACCACTTCTGGGACAAAAAGGCCCGGTCGCCAAATCTTCTCCATGAGGTTTTCAAAATGGCGGAAACAGCAAAGGTATGTAAAAACACGATTTCTCATGAATTATTAATTGTTTGAAAACATTCAAAGTCAATTTTTACTTATAGATGAAGCCATTTACAGCCATTTTCGTCCAAGCACAAAACCGCAAACATTTTCGCGCGTTTGTTTACGTTTGAAACGTGGCGTTTACCGTTGGAAACGGACATGTTTCACTGCTCATGTGACGTGTTATAGTGAAAAGCCTAATTCAGTTATTTTTCATGTTTTGATGTGCTTTCGTGTACTTTTCAGTATTTCCAAGCTCACGATATTGTAAGGGCGACCAAACTTGTTTATATTCATACTTTTTGTGACTAAAATGTATTATCATGGGCTTGGACATATTGAAACGTGCACGGAGGCACATCAAAACATGACAGTTGCGCCAAAAATAGCTTAAGGCTTTTCAATGTGACACGTCACATGAGCGGTGAAACATTTCAGTTTCCAACGGTAAACGCCCCGTTTCAAACGTAAACAAACGCGCGAAAATGTTTGCGGTTTGTGCTTGGACGAAAATGGCTGTAAAGTGTGGAGTGCAAATAGATCTAAAAAAGTGATCGTTGTGGCGAATTTGTTGGAAGAACTGACGAGGAAAGGTATGGAACCGCACTATATTTTAAAAGTTTATAAAACATACTGTCTTGGCATGCCATAATATATAATATATAAAATGAACTTCATGTAGGGTACTTTGTTGTGTTTAATATATTTTAAGACCCACATTTTATTCTGAAACTTTATAAATTCTAGGGTATTTTAAATACCCCCGTTGAATGATATAAAACTGTTAGTAGACAATAAAAAAATCATGTTAGGAGCTAGGTTTGAAATCAGGTTGATTTGGTCTTTCCTGTTTACGCCAATTTCTAGTTATAATATAGTCTTAGTCCCAAAAAAATGATGGGTTAACCCACACCCCAGCAGAGATGTCATCGAGAAAGATATTGCTATTAAATGGTGAACCAATTCTATTAAATACATAGGGAATGAAAAAATTGGCTTGAATCCTGTGAATGTGGGCGATCTAAAGCTTGTTTTAGAGGAAGATGGGACTGAGGTGGATCAGGATTATCTACCATTTATAGAGGCTAACACAATATTGATGCTTCTATCCACAAATGAACTATGGAGTGATCGAAAAGGTTTCAACATATTTTTTAATTATGTTGTATTAGTATATTTTATCAAATAATTTATCAAATTACTTCCTCAAATTTGCTGCCATCAACCACAAAATAGATGGTTTGGTTTAGTTGATAGTGTTGATGTTTTGATTGCATTTTTTCTCATGTGTTTATATACTTTTATATGATATTTAATTTAGGAATGTCAGCAGTCAATCAATCTGGACAAAAGGAAAATATTGCAGAATCATTAAATCGACCAACACAATATACATTAACTTCTAACCTAACCCTTGGCAACCCAATAATGGTAGGTAATCTCATTTTAATATAATGTACAAACATTTCTGGTCATTAAATGCTGTCATCTTCAATTTTGCAGGATGACATAGCTACCTCTACGACCAACACTATGGGTGATATCAAAGAGCAATAAAAAATTTTTGGACGAGAACCAAACCCTAAGAAGCTCACAAAATGGCAAGAAGCTGTTAATGATGAAGCAGCCAAACTTGTTCGTAATGACCCAATGCTTGTTCAAAATAGAGGTGATCAACAAAATTTCGAAATTTGGTCTTACATATACTGCACTGCAATGCACTGCACTGCACTGTACTGTAAATAGATGATAACGAGATAAATGAATAACAAAATGAGATAATTTAACTTGCTCTAAAATATGCGTAAGAAATTCAGGAAATTGGGTCTTGGCTAGATGTTCTTTAGCCCACAAACTGGTAATGATTCAAAGTATTATTTTGCGCTGTCTAACACCAGATGATTGTAATAATCAGTGGAAACATACTGCAAGTGTCTCCTGCTATTGTTGCTAACCCATTAACTGACAATGAGCCAAAATTTACCTACACTAGTGTATTATTCTGTCTAATGTGCCAGTGATATTACTTCTCAGTGAAAGAGTACTGACATTTTATGGTTATTTAAAATTGTCCTTTTGAATGTAGATGAATTAGTTATTTTTCTACACATAATTAATCGTTTGAAAATTGGAACTATGACTGTACCTTATCAAATCATTCTCCATTTAATTAGGCAAGCTCTTAGACAAAGCAAAAGAAACCACCGTCATTTCTCAAGGCTATGAATTTGTCAAGGGTAAGTCAAGAGCAAGATCCCTGAGTGATATTGACAGTGGTAAGTAAGGAAAGTAAAAGAAAAAAGACAGGTAAAGATGAATAAGCAAAAGAAATTCAGAATACTTCTGACATTCTAAAAAATATCCAAGAACAAATTGAAATTAAGCAACTGCGTAAACAAAAGTTGGCGAGATGGGAAAGCTGATGAATGAGAAAAAGATCTTGGAGAAACAGCTTAAGCATATGGAAAAGAAAGAAGCAAAATCGAAGTGGTACTATAACAAAAAGGGAAGCGAAAAAAGAAAGAGTGGAGAAAGCAAACAGAAAGGCAAGAGAAAATCATTTCAGATTGTAAAAATGTTCAAAAATGCTAGTGATATATTTCTGAACACACTCTTACCAGCACGTCTGACTCAAATGAGTCATTTGACACCCTTATTGTGAGCTCAGATGAAACTGAAGGTGAAATTGAAGCGGCAGCCAACATCCCATGTTTAATACATACTATGCCAACTTTCGTTGCTTCTCAGCGTTTGATTTTCGAAAAAAGTCAAAAAGTCAACCTTCTGTAGAAGAAGCAGAAGATCATTCCCCAGATTTGTTTAGCCAGCAAGAAGAAACAGGAAACCAGACCCCAGATATGTTTAGCCAGCAAGAAGAAACAGGAAACCAGTCGCCAGATATGTTTAGCCAGCAAGAAGAAACAGGAAACCAGTCGCCAGATATGTTTAGTCAGCAAGAAGAAATGTGAAACCAGTCCCCACACATGCTCAGCCAGCAGCAAACCAGTCCCCAGATATGCTCAGCCAGCAAGTGAAAAGCAATGAATGTAATGATATACAAAAACAAATGGGGACAAGAGATGGGGATTTTGCTTGAACCCCCTTCACCCTGGAACAATAGAGGTTGAAGGGGATAACGCTGTTATATTTGAACAAGAAACACAGAGGCGGTTGTCACTGCATGATAAAATTAATTATAATGTTTATGTTTCCAGATTTGAGGAACTAAATCTTGTTGACTATATCAGCACATGTTGTTTTGTTTGTGATACTCGCCATAAACAGCCCTGCAAAGACTGCAATGGAAAACTTAAAGTTGCAAGGCATATTGTTGAGTTCGGTTTTATTAAATTAACTACTGCATTTAATATGTGTAGTCCAAACGTTAGCTATTCAGCCAAAGATGCTCGAAGGAAACTTCTCCAGATGCCACTGGCAGCTGTTGGTGATAAGAAGTTAGGGACATATTAGGGCCATTTATACGAGACAAAATAAGATGCGACTTACATAAGACGCAACTTAAATAAGCGGAGTTATCGCATAAATGGTTCTCTACGGCTTTATTCTTATTTACTTGCTATAGCTATAATGTTGTTTCGGTTGTTTTGTTTTAATGTGCAAAGCTAATAATTTTACGTTGTTTCAAGTTTTGTGCATGTGTAGTTAGAATTTTTGTCCAAAATTTCTTATTTAAGACGCAACTTAAATAAGAACGGCTAAAAGTCCTGTTCTTATTTAAGTCGCGTCTTATCCAAGATGCATCTTACATAAGAATTTTGTGCCGTTTATACAACAAACTTGCGTCTTATTTAAGTTGCATCTTATGTAAGTCGCGTCTTATTTTGTCTCGTATAAATGGCCCTATTGTTTCTACCTAGTGGAGAAGAAAAGCCATACAAACTATAGAGTTTTCCAGTCGCTGCTGCATGAAACTTCCAAATGAGATTCCAAACAGCATATGACTCAGGAGGAGGTTAAGAAGCTACTTTTTCTTGCTGAAAGCGAATCTGAAAGAGAACGGCTTAAGTATTCCATTGTAAAATCAGCTGGAATCTCGGGTACAGAAGGAAGAAACGATACGGTTTTGGAGACATTAATAAGAGAGTTGAACAGGTTGAGAAAGCTGCCCAATCGGCACAAGACATAATGGACTCAATAGAGAAAATCGCTCATTTGAAAGAAAAAGGATTGCTAGAAGCTTTTGGAATACCAATATCTAGTGAGAGTGAAGGTTCAGAAAGCGAGACTGACCGAGAATTAACAGATGAAGTAGCCTATTTGCCTGGCAGCGAAAATCCTAAATCTGCAAATGTTATCACTACAACATCAATAATTAGGAATGCAAGTTCTGACGATTTGTTAAATATTCTCAGAAATAGTGATTACAATTGGCTGGAATTTGTGAACTTAGCACAAGAAAATATGAAGGAATTACATGAAACTGCATTTCAAGATAGTATTTCAGACTTTTATCATAAACTGCCTTCTCTTGGAATGTCTAATTCAGATATCCAAATTGTACAACAATCACACAAAGTTTACATTTTGAATAAATCTATGGAAGAGAGAGACCATGCCATTCAATCTGGCAACATAGTTCCGAGTCGGATGAAAGCAGTAGTGATGATATTCGCAAGATTCAGAGTCCTTTTGATGTTCCTGGCCAGTTTTTGATCACGAAAAGAAGAGATGCATTACATAGAAAAGCCACCAGAGATGCCAAAAGAAAAATTGCGGAACAACGCTTCTTAAAGCGACGGAAAAGTAAAAAAGTAGCCAAGATTCTGCAAGATTGTCCGGATATAGAAAAAACGATTGAAGATTTTGTTGAAAGAATTGGAGCAGGCGCTGACACATGGCGCCAGACAGGGGTAATTACCTTTGACGGGAACAAGAAACTTGAAAAGAAGGCAACGTTCAAGCGAGTCAAGGAGCATTTAGAAGAAAAATACCAAAGAAGTATCTCTTATGGAACGGTTGTGCAACTCTGTATAGAAAGAAATAAACGAAGAAGATCGGCATTAAGGTATCATGGTGAGGCAAAAGTTATTCAAAAGAAAGCAAGGAAAGGGTTTAACATCAAGTACAATCCGGACTCGCACTGGAGCAACGCCCTTTATTCAGGTTTAAGATGCCCTGCAATATCGAGATGGAACAAATGTTGTAAACTTAGGAAGAGATGATCAAGCTGGGTTTTGTTTAGATACTCTAGCCACCCATAGACTTCATGGTAATCTCTGTGTAAAAGGCAAAGAAACGCTTGCAATAAGGACAGACTACGTCAATAAATATCCGTCCACATTACAAACAACCTCTTACAATTTCCCTGGGACAGAAACCACAGGAGAAATTGCATGGAGAAATTGCATGGGTGTGGTTAAGGCTCCTGTGTTATTCAGCAAAAACTCTGCCCAAAACTTTGCAGATCTAGAAGCTATTTCAAAAAATGAGTGTTCCAAGCCCGCATTTATCAACCCAACAACTGGTACAAGAAAAGAAATAGAGTGTGTCCGCGTTGATGGCGGGTATGACGAAGGACCTGCACATTTGGAAACAGTACTGGTGGACGTCACATCATTTGAACTCTGGTAGCCATGCATTACTGGTGACATCTAGGAACGGCGGGGCAAGCTTTCGTAATCGTGTAGAGTTGCAGAATGGGTGTCTTGCTCTTGCCCACTCAAATCTATTTATTCCGTCGACGTTAAATGGGTCTTGTACATCAGAAAGGGGAAATGTGAATAAAGAAGTTTTGAAGAGAAACCTCAACTCGGCAATTGATCTATATATTTCTCGTGTGGACGGTGCCCATGTGCTTCAACCCAGATTCATTTGATAAAAGGCGCAGATAATAAAGCCTACCAAGACGAAAATGAGCTTCTCAAAGTGTTTTTGAAAGGTAAAAAAGGTGAAAAGGAAGCTTTGGAAAGAGATCACCCTGAAGCATATTCCAAGTTCCAACGTATATGGCAACTTTGTAATAACCATTTACACAAGGAACTGCCTGTGAAGTATGTTTTCTACCTTACTTGTTGTTATGAAAAAACCTGCATTCACAAGATATGCAAGAAAGGAAGGCCCGAAAAAGAATTGACCTGGTATCCGAATGGTCCACCAATATCCTTTTTCCCTATTCCGCGACCAGATCCTGAAAGACCACATGGTTCCACCTGTTGTGCAGAATGCAAAGACGGTTGTGCTGGTCATTACTTGAAACCTCAAGCTCTTCTTCAATTATCTGACAAAGATACACCAAGAGCTGACGGAAACTGTCAACCGCCTTCTATTTCCATTTTGTGAGTATTTAACAAGTATAAAGTGGTCCCATCATTAGAGGTAATCGATGACACAGCACAAAAGGTTTTACTGAGTGTTGATAAAACTAAAATGTGGTTTGAGCACTTGAATCAAATAGCAGCAAACAGAGCGAAAGGGGCAAAAAAAGCAGCTGAAACGAGAAGGAAGAAAAAAGGCCAGGCTAATAATTCAACAACCAATGACCTACCAGGACAATCATTGGAAAGTGCAGAGGACATTTGCCTTATCTGCGATATGGCTGACCCTCCATTGTCTGATGACGAAGACGTAGACAGTGTAGTCCCTTGGATAAGTTGCGATGGATGTGCATCATGGTGCCATATGGTCTGCGCAAACATACTTTCAAGTGAAGTTCCCAATCATTGGCTTTGTATAAACTGCCAAGAAATTTGGTAACTGCTATATAAACTCTATACAGTAATAAATATCAGTTCAATCATATACTTGTAAACGTTTTCTTCTAGATTACATTGATATTGTGGTGCATAGACAATTTATTCATGGTCGTCTTATTAAAACAAGAGGAAATTTTGTTCTTGCCCAATTTAATAGAACATTTGTTAACATTTTGCCCTTAGCCAATCAGAATGCTAAAACGCCAATAACTCCATGTGTACGTTTGAATATTTGGCGTTTTACGCATTCTGATTTTCATAGGGCGAAAATGTAAACAAACGTGCTAATTATTACTCTCCCTTCTACTAATAAACAGGATACATTGATGTGGGGTATTTGAACAGGAAGCAAAGAAATAGCAGAGGTATTTTGATGAGTTTTGACCAGCGCGGATTTCTGAATACGGGATGTTTGACAAAATATTTCAACAAAAATTAAAATCTATTGTCGCCCGCCCCTCAGGCTTAACATTGATAGGTGCATTACAATGATCAGATCTATCAAGTCTGATAGATAGTAAGATACTCTGCACTGTGTTCTCTATATTTTATCTGAGCCCCCACTTTCTTATTGTACCTTATCATTTTACTCTCTAATGCCAGACGATTTTACTCATCAGGGAGAGGGTGCTGGCAGTTAATGGCTCAATAAAAATAGTGTCACTTAATAACACATCGAAAAAGTAATCATATTAGGGTGCAACAGGTGTTCGGTATGTTTTATAGTTTATACTATGAAAAATTTATCAATGTTATCTTGTGATTTTGAAATTTCATTAACTTTGTGAAATAGTATAGGAAATACCTTTAAGAAATAATAAATACTACTTTGGAATCCTTCACGTCTAGGGTGATTTTTCCATTCTCATCCTGATGTCTTCTGTCGACGTGCTTGATTATTGCTTGGGCTTTATTCTTTGGCTTTTCTTCGTCACATTTGCACGTTGCCTCTACACTCTTCTCCAACAACAGCCTTCTTAGCAACCCTCTCCAGGACAGGTCCGCAAGAGTTTTGTTTTTGAATGTTCCAGTAGTTCATTCTTGATTTTCACCCCGAGTTTCATTAGGTTTTGAGAGGGCAACAAAAAATATTTTTCAAAAAATTATTTTAGTCCTCAAGAGACAGCACATTTTCTCCAAGGGACAGTGCACTTTCTTCATCAGGCAGCACAGTTTGTGAGCAAACGATACAGTTTGTGAGGAAACGAAACCAATTCGGGTAATCCAATGTATGGGCCGTCTGAAGGATGTTGCTCCGACTCAACAGGACAAGGAGAGGAAGGCTGCTGGCCAGATGAAGGCATGGAGGCGTCCTGTGTACACGACGGCAGAGCATATTCTCTAGAAAACACAAGGAAAGGAACTGCAATTTAATAAAAACTTGGGATATGTTAGGTAGTATAGACTGACAAAAGGAACACATGCAACTTGGTATGTTGCAGTCAGGGCTGTAAATACTTGTTACAATTGTAACACATTACTGTGTACTCGTTACATTTGAAGTAATTTTAACCTGTAATTAATTATGTTGTTCGTTACATTTGTAAAAACGTAATTAATTACAGGTTAAAATTACTTCAAATGTAACGAGTATGAGGAACATGTTCCTTTTCTTATTTTGTTAAAAATAAATAAAAAATATGTTACGACAAAAATTCAGAAAAATGGCTGAAATCATATTCAACAAGATCAGATGGCATGATAGCCTGCATGAAGTACTATTTATTGCGAAAGTGGAAACCACAATTTGTTCTGAGGCTTAGAGTGCCAAATGTTGGCAAATAAAGTTTTAAGTTTACATGCTTCGATTTGCATGTCAAATGTTTTAATATATTGAATTATTATAATATAGCATTTGTAAATTCTGAATGCTGATTGGCTAAGAGCTGTGTTGATATAACTCAATGTCAACATGGAAATGTCGGAAAATTTCTTTCTTTATGTTTCTTTGTGCTATATTATAAAACAAATATAAAACATTTTTTTCTGTATTGATATACAGTTATATCAACACTCGTGGAAATTGGGAAAACTCAAAATTGTGAGAAAACACGCCGCCCATCAGGCGTCGTGTTTCCACACAATTTCTCATTTTCCCAATTTCCACTTGTGTTGATATAACTGTATATCAACACGGAAAATGTTTTATATTTGTTAAATATCATCTTGATAAATTCTTGCAAATTTCATAGTTTATACAGTTTTTATTTACAACTACAGTTTAAGATATTG
Organism: Paramuricea clavata; assembly: GCA_902702795.2. NCBI lineage: Eukaryota > Metazoa > Cnidaria > Anthozoa > Malacalcyonacea > Plexauridae > Paramuricea > Paramuricea clavata. Next base: position 9,770 of record CACRXK020005469.1, read on the forward strand.
TCTTATAATATATATAGTAACAATTTGCTGGTAAAGGATAGTGTTAAGTTTCCCCGAGTGTCTCAAGACTTTCAACATTAAATAGCAACTGTTCGTAAAATCTATGTATTTTTGGAACTTCTCGCTGAGAGTCAGCTAGAAATGGCAATTCAATAATATTGGTAGCATAAGACCCATAACTTCATCAGGTGACCGTATTTATCTCTTAAATATTTCATGGCTCGCTTATACCCTTCATCAGTAAATGGCAGACAATCAATTGCACTTCGAATATGCGGCTCTACAAGTTCCTGTAGATGAGAGAACTTTGTGATTGCAGGGACATTTAGCGAGTCAACCATTGCGTCAAACTGACCAGAGAATCTAACCCAATCATGTGGTTTTCTGTTGAACTTATTAATATTTAATTTTGGCAATCTGACAGTGCCTTCTGCAAGCTTTTTTGTTTTCACAGCGGCCAAGCTTTTGCTCTAAAATCTGTTTCTCAAACATCATTACTTGGTTGCACAACTAATTCTAGCTCTTTTGCCTTCGTTCCAATTTCCTTAACAACATTATATAGCTTTTCACAACACTGGTCAGCTGTGGCGACTCGCGTGTCGATGTCTTACAACCATTGTTCAACATATGAACCTCTCAAATTCACTTTGCCCGAATTTCGCTTCTTCGATAGACCCCTTTAAAGATAGGTTACAGTCGCATGTGCTGGCTTTGTTTACTTTTTTGTTTTGAATTTTGATCCACATTAATTATATAAGACAAAGTATATGATGAGTTCAAAACATGTTAAAGTAACATTCCACTTAATTTGCAACCGAGGAGTGCAATGTTTGACAATACTTTGCTGCATTTCTTATACATTTATACACTGGAAATTCTTTTCCACAATAACACAATTGTAACTGTAATACTGTAACTTTTTAACCTAATAATGGTGAATAAAGAGGCTTTGAACCTTGACTTGATAGCTCAACAGCTGGATTGGTGAACCGGAATCCCGAAGGTGTGAGTTTGAATAATTTGTGTTTACCTTTGAAGTTTGTGTTTAATTATGAAAATAGTTCATGCAGTGTCACTCACTCAAAACATGTTGCCAGAGACTGAGTTGTTGCAATTATGACAGAAGTACTTGAGGAAAGCTTTTCACTTGACAAATTCGAATCAAGTGTGATTGATGTGGCTACAGTTCCTGTCTTCGTGGCAAAGCCAAGGGGGAATTTTTGACCGTGCAAAAGCTGGATGAACAGCTTTTGTTCAAGTTCGTGCCCAATATCTATGGAGATGATTTCGGATGCTGTATAAACAACAAAAGAATTCAAGAGATTGACAGGAACGAGACGCTAAGATTATATTAATTTTTTTGTTATAAAAATGTATGCTTTGAAATTATGAACTGGAAGTATGAATTCATTGATATTACTCTCTGAGTCTCATAATTGACACTAAATGACAACACTCATATTGACACCAAATGATGTAATATTAACTTCAACAATTCTGGCACATTTTCTGGTGATGTTGGTTCATTAGATTCTCTTCTAGATGGAGGACAATGCCAGTGGCTAAATTAGTAAATATAATATACGCTTGTTTCGCTCTATATCAGAGCTCGTCAGAATGCCCAAGAAACACGGATGAATTTTTTATTTACATCAATGAATCTTTCTTTTTTAACAGATTTATTGGTTTATATGGTAATACAAATAATTTATAAACAATTATTAACATACATATATACAGACATTAAAAGAGAACTCCAAGGGGAAAAGCACGAACATGACTCAAGGGCTTTATATGCCCCCTGAGAATACTGAATATAGCTACTAAATATAATTACTGTTTGCAACATGAACAGTCAGATAAGCACCATTTACATAAGAAACCTGTTTTAGGCTAACTTGGGAAAAATCTAGGTTCTTATATGCAGGGTTTTATTGTGTTGTCTAATTTCATGTCCCAAAACAGACCATGGCAGCCTGTTCTGACAACATATATTATGGGATGGTGCCACTCTTTGTGACACAAAATCAGGCAATTATAGTACAATATGAACTGGCAAGTCTCTGGCACCTTAAAACCAGACTGCTTTGTGTAGGTAGAGCTCTAAGCCTTGGCTGGCAATCCATCTACGAGAAAGAAAGCTCTGATTTCAAACTCCCAGACCCCACTTTTGGACAAGACATGTATAGTAACTATATCAGTCCTGATCATCTAAAAATGCCAGTATATATGCACTTGTACAAAGCTGTATGCATTTTTGTATCTGCGAAGCAGATATATTGCCATCGTGCGCGTACCGGAAATTTGTAAGCGTGCTCATAGCCAATCAACGACAGCTTATAGATGAAATGACGTAATGATACTAATTTCAAAATGGCGGCTTACTAAAGTGTGAAACAAAAGGCAATTTGTGAATATACGAAATCAAATGCAGTTTAAAACAACGTCATTTTACTAGTCTGAATATGGCAAATATCGCTAGTGCATTTTTGGCAAGCATTTGAAAGGTTTCATCATTTAATACGCAGTGGAAACGAAATGATTTGCAATTTTGGACAAGAAAATTATTGACTAATGGCATTGAGAATACTATTATGAAATTATGAAAGTAATGATTCTTCCACATGTTGCCGTTGTTGGTGTATATCGAGTTGTAAGTGTTGATGTTGATGTTTATGTACTTCTCAATTTAACATTTTCATTGGTGACTTAGTTAATATAAATTAATTGAATGAAACCAATAGAAGGCTATATAATTTTGTAAGGTTACAAAATTTCTTTATCAATGATTATAACTATAGACAATTGGTGTCTGCTTTCATTACAGACTTTGATAGATCATTTTTATACAAATTTAGCAGAGTCAGAAGCTAAGTCACACATATTGGAAACATTTCTCTTAAAGCACTTTATAGCAGTTTGTGCATTGAATAATTGCTTTCATTAAAGCAAAGCCAAAGTAATAGTGGCTGCATAATGCATGAGTCAATTCCTGGAGTAACCATCCCCCCCCCCTGGGGACACCCCCGGGCATTTGCCCGATAGACAGTTCACAGGGGTCGGGAATTTGCCTTTCATATATGTGCACGGGGGCCGGGTATTGGAGGACCCCGGGGATTTGACAAATGGTTGCCCAGAATCCCACCCACAAATTTTAAGGCAGCAAAACATAGTTCAGGCAAGCATGTGGGCGCGTGTGATCATGTTTTGCGGCCTCGTGGTCAAGGTGGCGTGAAATTTATTGTAAGAATAAGCGAAAATTATACCCTCTGCTATGCAAATTTAAATACAACTATTAAAGGTTTATGTTTGATAATATTCCATAGCAGTTTAATACTATAATGTTATTAAATGACTATGATTATATGCCTTTAAAAGTTTAATTAATGTTTACAGTCGATTTCACGAAAATTTGACCACAAAATTTCCGAACTTCGTTGCGAAGTTCACAAGATTGTTGCGAAGTTCAAAAGTTCATAATGAGATTCACAAACCAGTTCGTAAACTACGCATTTGATTGGCTTCTTTTACTTCAAGGATCAATCAGGGACTTTGTTTACAAATTGGCTTCTGAATTCCAATATGAGCTTCCAAACTTCACAACGAACTTGCGAACTTCGCAACGAAATTCGGAACATTTGTGGTCAAAGTTTCGTGAAATCGACTGTAAAATCGTCCCCGGGGTGGGGCATTTTCCACTCTCAGCTTGCCCAGGGGCCGTGCATTAGTCTTCAAGTTGTGTCCCGGCACCCGGGCATTTACACTATCATGACCAATCAAATCAAATGCCCGGGTGTGTTCCCGGGGGGGGGATGGTTACTCCTGGAATTGACTCATGCATTATTATTGTATATATATATATATATATATATATATATATATATATATATATATATATATATATATATATATATATATATATATATATATATATATATATATATATATATATATCCTGGACGGGGTGCTCCATTCTTCATCCACCCTGATTTCTGCAACTGAATGTCATTGCCAAGAACACCAGGCAAGCAATTTATATCCCCTTCACCTATCCCATACTATATTGTCTTATAATCAACAACAACCATATGTCATAATGGGATCTTATTTATAGCACAAAATGTACAAAACTAACATAATATTCTGTTTAATGGATTTTCTTCCACGACAAAATATTATTGCATGGATGTGGTATGCTGAATTATATCATTCTATTCAAGAACTATATGCATCGATTATACTTCTAATTTCCATACTTGTCATCATTTGTTGCTGATGAATGACTTTCAATATATGACCTATTTGATATATTTACTAGGCATAAACAGTTGATTTGTGTGCCATCAACCCTGACTATGACATTTTCTAAAAGGAAATAGATTATACTTAAAAACAATTATAAACAGCAGAAATGTTGATGTTATGTATGTATCAATTATGGTATAAGAAGGCTTCCAAAACTCTGCAAAATGTAAAGTTAAAACTAAGACATAAACTTCTCCAGCAATTCCTGGATAGTTATTAAGTACTTGTTTTTCAGTAGTTGATCAATAAGCGTTGTCGATGCTACTTGGTGTGTTATCATTGCTGTTGATGTTGATGTCGCAGTTTTTGTGAAATTTTCCTTGTTTGCTAGTAATCTGTTTCAATAAAATTAATTAGGACTAATGTAGTAATAATACAGTAAGTTTATGTGTTTGTAATTTTTGTCACTGAAAAGCCCCTTCAGGGGAGTGTCAATAATGTCAATGAATCAATTAATCAACAATGAACAACAATGTATATTGGCACCACCTGTTATCCTGACAACTTCTATGCATCTACCATGTTCTCGCATGCCTGCTAAAGTTTATTATGAACTATCAAGAAGATTTGGAACCCGAAATGTTTTAACAAGAACACAGAGATGGATTTACTGGGGGGAGGGGGGTGCACCCCCCTAGCCCTGGCCAGAGGGGGTGCAGGAGAGGGGTCCTATTTTTCATGATAAACAAAAAATTATTAGAAACAAAATGAGATACAGAAATTTGAGTAATAATATGATGATAGGCAAACTGTGAACAACAATTACAATTCAAATACTGTAGTCAAGCAAGACTTTGCAATAGTGAAGCAAGTTGATGGGTGGGTGGCACACATGACCGACACAACTCGGCACCAGAGCGGACAGAGTACCCCCCCCTATCAGATCATGCTGGATCCATCCCTGCAAGAACATTATAAAATTAAGATGATTCAACAAGAACATCATAAAATTGAATATCATCTTTGTGACGTTATGGCCGGAATTAGTTTCTGCAAGTTGAATATATATCAGCCATTTTATTTTTCTTTCATCTGACATACTATAAATCTAACTTTATTTAACTGGTCAACTGTTAAACATCAGTCCCTTAAATTTTTTTACAAGCTACTGAGTGTTGATTGAAGCCTTGGCAAAAGTGCAATCACCATGAGCAGATACATGTACGCTTAGCATACCTATTTTTAGATTTGTATACATTTTTAGATTTGTATACATTTTTAGATTTGACCGGTCTCCATGTGATAAAATAAGAACCTGAAATACTAGCCTAAACATACTCTTATATTGGGTGTCTAAATAAACAAATTAGCCTGACAGGCTCTTATATAGGTTCTTATGTGCAAGCCTTTACTTACAATTAGGGTGGAAATATATACCAGTAATTATTAGTTGAGATTGTTTACATCATATAAGTGTTTGTGATCAGAATCTTTTATAAACTAAATGTCTTAGGGGGGTTTATATGGAGGCAAGCCAGCCCGGTTACCCGAGTTAGGTGGCTTTGCCTAGCTAATTTCATCAAATAGCAGGCTGGTTCACCAAAACAAATAATCGCAAGAAACTGTCATGGTTATGACCATAACAATTGTTCACAGCGGCATTAATTTTTAAAATTATAGATAAAAAATCTGTTGAGAAAGTCTTATTTACGACAAGATATTCGTATTCAGCGGCTTAGGCGAGATCTGGAGCTCTGTTGGGCTTCACAAATTAAACAAGATCTTGCTTAGGCAAGCCAGCCTGGTTTTCATATACAAACAATACGAATATTAGTATAAATTATCTAGCAACATTAGACCTCGGCCAAGCAAGCTAGCTCAGGCACTCCATATAATTAAACAGTCCATTAGGTCAAATACTGTAACTTCAGAGCAACTAAAAGACATTTAAACTGTTATGTGCTTTGATCAAATTAAAATATACTTTGATCAGAGAAACTTTTTGATGTGTTTCTATCAAGTTTTAAGTGAGCACAAGTTGTCGATGAGCAGACAGTCAAAGACAGTAAAGCACAGCCAAGTAGATTATCATTCTGACAATAACACGCCTATATAAACAGCCATCCAAAAGTCCCAAACATGTTGACTCCAAATTGCTCATTACTTTTTCATGGACAACTCACTACTCACAAGTATCATATCCTTAGGCCTTTATAGTTATATTATGGGTTTCAGTTTGTAAATAAAATAGACAGGACAGTTTGTATATAACGATAGTGAAATAGTGTATTAAATAATTAAAGAGAATTTTATAGACATTAAAACCTCGATTGATGGGCTTCAACAAGCGATTTCTCTGAAGGATCCACAGTGCAGCTATGTTGGAAGCAATCTCCAATCCTTCTTGGATTCTTTTCTTCAAAACCTTTGGTAGAAGCTTGAGGATGTCTGTATATCATGGGGCATGGGCAGAAATGGCATGCGCTCTCCATCGAGGAAAACAATAAAATAGATACACTTTGGAAGAATCCCTGCTAGCGTAGTATTCTTTTCTACTCGTCATGTTGCCTCAATAACTTGTTATTTGACGGATTGTCGCTCAAAATATTTTGGAAACTTCTTCACTCCTAACTCCTTAGGCTATTAAATTCACTTGCGATAAAAACGTGTGTGTTATTGCCAGTAATGAGACTGGACCGAGCACAAACAGGATGACAACTTCCTGTGTCCCCACATAAACAGCAGTACAGCACATGTGCAGATGCAACTGTAACTTATCTTTAAACAATTTATTGTACTTACAAGCATTTGAATGGACTCTTGTTGCTTCTCCTCAGCAGATCTGTCACCTTTCTCTAAGATCTTGTTACTGCGGTTCAGTCGAAAATGCAAAGCCTTTGTTTAATATTTAACAATTATTCGCCGAAGGTGAAGTGATTACTGGTGATTATTATATGGCTTGGCAGAATCCTGGCTTCTGATTGGTCGACATGCGGTCCTTAAAATGCGTATCTGGACTGTGGTCCGTATTTTTCCATATCCGGACCAGTTTCATGTACGTCAATTTGACAGGCTCGAATTTGAAACGTTTTTACACATTTAGGGACCGGTCATAAAGTAAAAGGGGGGTGGGCTGGGAAAATCATATATTTGGTGTCTGCACTTTTGGTAGCCCACCCCTTAATAGCTGCACGGAAATTTGTGGCCCACCCTTAAATAGGTGCTGTAGAATTACGACTAATCAAATGGTGCAATTAAATTCAGGGCCTCTTTTAAGGATGTGTAACTGGAGGGGACATATTTAGTGGGCGGCTGGAGAAGTTCCACTTGGCAAGACTGTATCACTGCAGCTACCAGCATATATGTGCCTGGGTTTTTTTATGTAAACATATTTATTTAGACACATTTTCTCCAAGAGCTCCTAGCTCATCGTGGGAGATTATATGTGTAATTATTTACAACAATTTTTTGAAGTTTAATAAATTAAGAAAGAGATACATAGATATAGAAAGAAATGAAAAGAAAAGCATTGTCAATTAATCTTTAAGAGAATCGATTAGAATTAAGTATAAATATTTGAACATTTCTAAGAAATATTACGTTTTCGTGATAGCTAAGTAAGTCAGTACCATGCAGAAATATTTGAACTTTCTGTTTGTCTGAAAACCTGAACCATGCGTCATTAACTAATAAGTATACATCATAGAGCAGCAGATCAGGCCGTAACTAGGATTCTGAGACAACCGAGTCGACCACCCAAGGTGCAAGCTTCTAGAGGGTTCTGGGGGCATACCCCACAGAAAATTTTGGATTTCTTGAAGCTCAGATAAGCTATTTCCCACATTTTGAGGAGTTTTCCAACCAGAAATTAACCTTATAAACAGTGACACAAATACTGCAATTTCACAGTCTCCCAAATGTAATCCAGTCCCAATAAAGCAACATGGTGTGATGATGCGGTAATTAAAATGTGTGTGGTATAGTATTATCATTCACCACACTTCAAATTCTACAGTACTGTATTACATGTATTGGGGTACTTGAAATCAACGCATTTGTCTTCTCACTCTCACTGAAGAGCAAGATCGGGTGGTCTCTTTGGAGTATCTTTGCTTGGAAAAACGAAACAAGAATTTCGTCCTGAAATGCCATATCACGACTTGTTGCACAAGCAAATTATTTCAGTCATGGTTTAGGTTTCTGGCAATGTTTAGTTCGGTAAACTCATAGCTAGTTATAGGCCTGCAGATGATGGTCAAATTCAGAAATGTTAACAACTTAACATCGTTCTCTCACTTTGATACATAATTGCTGGTTGACCACCTACTGCAGGTAGTTCTTAGGG
>CACRXK020005470.1:1599-27957 GCA_902702795.2 Paramuricea clavata
CCTAAGAAACAATTGAGTGACGCGTATAAAGTTAACACAGTTAGGATTTTTTAAAAATTGTATCCTTTTATTTTCAGGTAAAAAAGAACCGAACTGTAATTGGTAAGATCATTGATGTTGTTCGACTTCTTGGAAAATTGAATTTACCATTTAGGGGACACCGCGAGGATAAGCATTCTTTAAACAAAGGAGTGTTTAAAGAATTTCTTGAACATATAGCAAAGTCTGATTCTCTTATTGAAGATCATTTACGAAATTCTGCAGGTAACTATATCATTCACTGGTTCAGTAACGTTCAGGTTACTACGAATTTTCGGTGGAATATAGGGATATATGAAACTGCATGATAATAGAATGGAATAAGGAATAATAAAGATAAACTGAAGTCGTAATTATGATAATTCTGTAATTAGTAGTAAAGCCCCCCACTATGGAGTACAAAGGGATGCCGCCAATGACGTCACGCTGCTCCGAAAGTAATTAGTATGCAAAATATGTGACGTAACTTTGCAGGCCCTAACCCTAACCCTGGGCTGAGTAGCGCGACCAATTAACGCGGGCAGGCCTGGGCCAACTGTGACAGGTAGCGCGACCAATTAACGCGGGCAGGCCTGGACCAAACGTGACAGGTAGCACGACCAATTAACGCGGGCAGGCCTGGTGTATTTTGATTGTTTTTTCCGAGTGATTAAAACCTGCTCTTGCGATAGCTCAGTTGGTAGAGCGGAGGACTGTAGTTCCTTAGGTCGTTGGTTCAAGCCCAGCTCGCAAGATTTAAAAACAGGCGTTCTTTTTCGCGGAAAAATGTATATGTATTTCGGAGCCTAATTCAAAATAACCGGAAACTTTGAAAGCTTAAAGCATAATCTAAATAGCTCGGAATTTGGCTCGAAGCCGGTCCGTTCGAAGCATAGTCTTTAGTTGACAACGCTTGGTTCATGTATACACGGTAAAGTTACTACCTCTTCGACTACGAAAAATGGTACATTTTGATTCTGTGGGAAAAAAACTTTTAGAACAGTTGTAATATATTTTGTCATAAAAAATTAACTCAAATGTGCAGTTGCTATATACGTTGTTATGTATTGTCGGTCATTAGCGGCGCTTGGGTGCATGCATATATTAATGTACGACATAGTTGTACTCAGGCGGGCGGGTTGCGCGGATAGGAAAGATCGGGCTTTGCGGGCAAAAATTTACACAAGATTTCAGTTTTAAAATTGCATTTATTTCTTCAAAACGTTTTACAAAATTTAGTACGGTCTACTTCTCAGAGCATAACGTTTAGGTGTTTTTGTTATTTTTAAAGAGTTCTCATATTCTTGCCTATCTTCAGGTGATAATCGTGCAACATCTTCATGTTTCATTGGAATATATTTCGGTCTTTCGTTTAGTAAAAAACGTTCATAACGCTCTCTTTCCTTCGGTTTCATCATAGCCAGATCACTTTCTTTCCAATCAGCAGAATCTACCCAATTGTGAAAAAAGTTGCGCTTGAGTTTTGGTCGTTCCTCTTCTGTTTGTGGCGGTGTAAGGAAATTAGGCTTAGGAGTGGCAGGTATTGGTGATGGTATTTCCGTTGGCACAGAAATAGGAGGTACTTGTGGTGGTATTTCTGCAGACACTAGTGGAGTTCTCTGAACAAGGGCTTGAGCCGGGACATCCATCTTATTTTTGAATGTCAGAAACCGGTTTAGCTGATCAGAATATAACTTGCTTTTGTCCACTGCGCTCAGCTGTGGCGCTTCTATGATTTCTTTCATTCGCTGCTCGGCATCATACATTGCATTTAATTGTGGTGGTTGTTGATACGACTGTTTTTGTATAAACTTTGCAATCTCGCCGGGAAGTACGTTGGTCTTGAGTCGTTGTTGGTCGTCTGTTGTTGGCTTTAAATCCAACATCAAATACCCGTGAGGTCGGTTCGTGGCAGCTTCATAACTCTTCATAAATTCTTGTACTTTACCAGGATCTACCTGCCTTGCAAGCATAGAAATTTGCTGTTTATCTCTTGGTGACTTGAACAACACGATATAATGAGCATTAAGGCTGATATTTCTCATTTCTTTCCCCTGATGAAATATATTTTGGACAATATAGATGATGGACAAATTTCTATGATGGCTTCCTTTCGTAAAAAGATCAGAAATACGTTTATCTTTGCCAGATTGAGCCATAAGATCATCCAATACGATTAAATTCCGTTGAGATACGTCCAAGTAATTTGCGTTGTCGATGTCTTCGGGGATGCCTTGATTAAACTCGATTCCAGGCATCGTTCTCATCATATCAAAATAGGAGGGTTGCCATTGACCATAACACCAAATGATACGTTGAGGAGGTGGACTTATAGTCGTTTGAGCATTCTCCAAAAGAGATTTCACCCATACGGTTTTGCCGCTTTGTGTACACCCAGCTACGATGCACATGAAAGGATGCTGCATAACACTGGACCTATTGCCGATTACAGTTAACCTTCGTTCATCTGTACCGGTGCTATGCATCTGTTTTTTGTGACGTGAACGGTTACCAGGTGTTGAAAACGATCTTCCACAGACCTCGCAAGGATAAGACATGTTTACAGGTTCACAATCAAATGTAAAATGAATTCGAGGTTTGTGTACCGTTACGTAAATAGTATTATATGGTTAAACCAACATAAATAATCCTATGATATCCTAAGATGCTGTATGATATCCTAAGATGCTGTATGATATCTTAAGATACTGATATCCTAAGATACTGATATCCTAAGATCACTGTATGATATCCTAATATACTGTATGATATCCTAAATGTTGTATGATATCCTAAGATACTGATATCCTAAGATACTGTATGATATCCTAAGATACTGTATGATATCCTAAGATATTGTATGATATCCTAAGATACTGATATCCTAAGATACTGATATCCTAAGATACTGATATCCTAAGATACTGTATGATATCCTAAAATGTTGTATGATATTCTAAGATACTGATATCCTAAGATACTGTATGATATCCTAAGATACTGTATGATATCCTAAGATACTGTATGATATCCTAAGATATTGTATGATATTCTAAGATATTGTATGATATCCTAAGATACTGATATCCTAAGATACTGATATCCTAAGATACTGATATCCTAAGATATTGATATCCTAAGATATTGATATCCTAAAATACTCATGATATCCTAAGATACTCATGATATCCTAAGATACTGATATCCTAAAATACTGATATCCTGAGATATTGATATCCTAAGATACTATTTTCGTTAATATATAAATATGTTATTTCCAACTAAATATACCTGTCGCGATTTAGGAAGAGCGTATTTGCGTTGGGTTTTCAGTTGGCCCAACAAACCCCAACGCTTAATTAGTTATTCCAGAATCTCATGACAATGCCATAGAAAATGCCTATTGCCTAAAACTTAATACTTCATGTTAGGTTGTCAAGGACCGGAACAACTGGGGGGTGTAACACCCTCGAAGAAAAGTCAAGGAAGGGGGTCCAACTTGCTCACAGGATGAGGGGGGGGGGGGTTAATACTGGAATAATAATAAAAAACCCAAAAAAAACCAACAGACCCAACAGGCACAACATACCCAACAGGCACAACAGACCCAACAGACCCAACAGGCACAACAAACCCAACAGGCACAACAGACCCAACGGACCCAACAGGCACAACAGACCCAACAGGCACAACAGACCCAACAAAACCCAACAGCACAACAGACCCAACAGACCTAACAGGCACAACAGACCCAACAGGAACAACAGACGTCCAACAAACCCAACGGACCCAACAGGCACAACAGACCCAACAGGCACAACAGGCACAACAGACCCAACAAAACCCAACAGCACAACAGACCCAACAGACCTAACAGGCACAACAGACCCAACAGGCACAACAGACCCAACAAACCCAACGGACCCAACAGGCACAACAGACCCAACAGGCACAACAGACCCAACAAAACCCAACAGACCCAACAGACCTAACAGGTGATAAAATATAATAGTTTTGTTTGTGGAAACACCACATAAACTTATTACTGCAAAGCTTTCGATCCGTAAGCCCGGATCTTCATCAGTGCTAATAATAGTTTGAGTTAAATTTGTGACATGTGGAAATTAGTTTTCAGTTGGAAACCCGACAATTTAAAAAAATGGCTGGAATTCCTCTCACAACACAAGAAAAACTGTGCATTCACCATCTTTAACCAGTTTATAGTATCCCTTAGTGCCCCTGCTTTAACACATTCCATCTCAACTACATTTATTGAGTACAGGTGTCAGCCCCCCCCCCCTCCCCTGGTAGGGGGAGGGGTGCAGCCACCCTAAACTCAATCTTTTTTGCAAAAACGGACCCAAGAGAGAATCCTGAAAAAAACCTGAAATAGCTATAAGCTTTTAATAAAAATCATTATTTAAATTTTTATAAATATGTTTTAATGTTTATTCAGCTCAATCATGGCTGTAACCTAGATGCAGACCTGCCAAGTCTCACAATTTAATCGTGAGATGCACAATTTTTTATGCTTTATCACAATTAAGTCCCCAGATGCTTTCTTACGATTAAGTGTTCCAAACACCCGCGGAAAAAATAAATATGCTATTTTTTCGTGAGACTTGACACTGGAAGCTACTGAAGCCATAAAGAAAAAACTGCCTATTTTTAATACATAAGCCTTGCATTATGGTTATATTAACAAAATATAAATGCATACTATCCTAAGATTGAATATCTATTGATTATTTTCTAGTGTTGTTAAAGTTAACCCTGGTCATGTTAATGAGCAAACCTGAACATTTCTAAGTCTCACAATTTTTCAGTCAATCTCACGACTTGTTAGATAGCAATAACTCACTATTTCTGCTACTCAAGGGTTGGCAGGTCTGTATATGTATATTGATTGCTGTAAAACGCACAACAGACACAACAAGACCCAACAGATTAAAAAAAAGCCAACAGACCCAACAAAATCCAACTGATTCAAAAACCCAACTGCACAGCAAAACCGAACACACTCTCCAGGCTATTTTCATGTTGCGCGCAATGCTATTAACTAAGGTAATTCATGACCAAGTGCTTGACGTGTATTTTCGTGTATTTATTTAATATCTAATATTTTCCAAATCAAAAAATAAAGAAAATAACTATTCAAAAAGTGAGAAATGTGTGATAGTGCATACGGTAATCTACAATTTCGGAGTACTGAGGTGAATCGTGATTTTCATTAGATGATCAATTACAGCTGCCCTTTCAACTACAACTTTGCAGATAAATTTAATGTCTTTAATTCAAACCGCAAACGCAGAAAATATATTTTGTTTTCGTTTGAATTTTAGGGTATTGTAGATGGACATTATCGAGTCGATAATAATTTCCATCTTCAATATACCCTTCAATGAATATTCATTAGCATAATTTCAGTAATAAAAATGACCTTTGAGTATTCTGATTCGCTCCCTCAGCAGTAAATCTGAGGCAATAGTTACTGCTCAGACAGCTTTAAGCAGTTTATGCAAATTATATTCATAAAATATGTAAACATGTTAAGGTGGCTCGATACAGTTTTCAGAAATTCAGGTGTTCAACACTTTGACATGTTCAAACTACGCATTTTTAGGATTTATTCAACAGATATTGAGGTTTTTATATATTTTGATATCTCTACTTTCAAATTATATTAGTTTTAGTAACAGATAGTTCGTTGCTATGACGACATACGTATACGAAATTCACTCCAAATCGTCTCGTTTTGTTCGAAAAGAAGCATGGTGACCCCCAATTTGTTTTCTTGCATTATTTTACTTGGACGAAAAGCTAACAATTAGCAAAATATAAAAAAATTCTGTAATACCATTTTTTTGGAAAATGTCATATTCTTCGGTAAAATTTTTTTTGGCATTACAGAATTTTTTTATTTTTTGTATAATGAAAGTTTTTAGTGGTGCAATACAGCATAGGTCACCAGGCAAAATAAAGAGATATAGCACATTGTTTTTCTAAAATGGAAAATTTTAATGACGTCAGCAATTGACATAAAATGCTATAGAACACGCGCAATGACGTGAGATGGCGCGAGCAACTGGTCACGTCAGATAATTTTGGAAGTTTGTTCATTTGTTATAATCAGTTTCCGCGACCTACCCGTAAAAATGGTCACCCGGTTTTGAGTTCGAGATTCTTGAGCAGAATTTTTGTGATAACTATATCGAGCCACCTTAATTAGTTGTATATTAGTCGTTTTAGTATAATTAGTGAAATTATACTAAAACAATGAGTCGTCTCAGGCTCGGTGACTAGAAGGCTACAGTATATTCACTTCGCCTTAGGCTCAGTGAATATAGGCTTCTAATCACCTCGCCTTCGGCAACTAATTGTAAAATAGAGTGAGATGCCAACAATATATTGATATTTACCCATAACATATACATGGCAGTACCCTAGTATATATACGCATTGAGCCGCAACGCATCCCAGTGCGCACTACTTATTTTTTACTAATCTAACGCCAGACAATTTTACTAGTCAATGGGGACGCTCTGCAACTTAATGTGTTAAAAAATAGTGTTGTGTTTTTAGTCATATGTATTTAAACATATTATCACAAAGTTTTAAAGAAAATTCAAAGAAAATATTTTTCAAACATGCATGACCGTTAATCGAACAGCTGCCTACCTACAAATGCGGACTTCATACTTTTTTAACTTGTTTGCAGCGCTGCATGCTGTCCAACATTAAATTTTATTATTGAATTAAAGTTAACCCCATTCCTATTCTTAGTTTACGACTGGGAGTAAAAGTCTCTTTTACTCTCATGGGAGTACAAGCGACTGTGAGACTGGGAGTAAAAGTTATACGGTCTGGTATTATTATTATTAAATAACAGTGTTCCACAGTCCAGCAGTTACCAGTATTTTTATTATTACTGTACAAGTCAAACAAACCTTTTTAACATGTGCACCACTTATAGGTAACAAGATACATGCATAAGCTAATTTGTCACCTGCACAATAATTAATCAAGTGGTGATCTAGACAGCTAAGCCAAAGTATCAAAATTACTATAATTGTTTTCATGTGACATATATCACAAAATTCTAAAATCAAAGCTACAAAGAGGACTATCATATATGTTCTGTGCAGTATATATTCATTTTAAAAGTGTCACATACTCTACTAAAAGTTTCCAGTCAACACAATTCTTCCTGCTTCAATTAGAGTCTTGAAAATATTACTGATGTCAGTATTATTTCCAATGGCTTTTTAAAACTACAGTATGTTATAAACACAGGAAGTTACAGTCATAACCATTGGATATCATATTTTAAATTTGGACTATTGGATATCACAAGCTTACAGTAGTAACCACTGGGATATTAAGCCATAATCATATCGTCTCATAAAGCTACCTCCCTGTTGCTTTTTTGTCACACTGTAAACCTCTGAATTAAAGCCCCCCCCCCCAATATAACCCCATTGTGTTTAAGTCCACCACATTTACTAATGCTTAGGCCAGTCCAAATATAACCCCTGCCCTCCCCCAAATATAAGCCCCCATGTATAAGCCACCTTCCTTATTATTGGACAGGTAATTATTAAGGCAGTGACGAAGATTACTTGTAACAGCTCAGACAAGTGATGATAATTCCATTACTAACAGTATCATAACATGTTAACCAACTTGTTTTATTATGTGTTATATACTTTATTTTAAAACGTGAACAGTACAGTATATACTGTACAGGTACAGTACAATAAATATTTATATTATTTACGAACATCAAATGCCATCCATATATATAAGCCCCCCCCCCATGTATAAGCCCGTCACAGATGTTTAAGACTGAACATATGTCCTAATATTCGGAGGTTTTCGGTATGCGTTTGTAAGCAGAAATATTCTTTATCCTTAACAGTGTCTGCGTTACAAGATTCTTCATTACGATATTCATGTCACTCAGCTCATTAATCTTGTTTTTTAACTTAACAAAGCAGTTTGAATTGAAATTCAGAAAATTGAATTGTGTGTTATCCGGACTTGAAATGCATTACTCTCCAATGGGTAACCACCAAAAAATTTGGCTTTTGGGTTGAATTTCTTGTCTGCTCAGTTGCTACTGCAAGTCTTACCCAGTGAACTCTAATGTAAATTATGCACAACTTTTGAACATGCTATGTGAATGTGCAAAAGATGAGTTAGTTGTATCATTAAGTTCTGCATCACAACAAATATTCCAACAAAAACTGAAATATCACTAGTACAGTATATGCTGTAACAGCATGTACATTTTAATTTAGCTCAGCAATCAATACACATATACAGACCTGCTAACCCTTGAGTAGCAGAAATAGTGAGTTATTGCTATCTAACAAGTCGTGAGATTGACTGAAAAATTGTGAGACTTAGAAATGTTCAGGTTAACTTTGCTCATTAACATGACCAGGGTTAACTTTAACAACACTAGAAAATAATCAATAGATATTCAATCTTAGGATAGTATGCATTTATATTTTGTTAATATAACCGTAATGCAAGGCTTATGTATTAAAAATAGGCAGTTTTTTCTTTATGGCTTGAGTAGCTTCCAGTGTCAAGTCTCATGAAAAAATAGCATATTTGTTTTTTCCGCGGGTGTTTGGAACACTTAATCGTAAGAAAGCATCTGGGGACTTAATTGTCATAAAGCATCAAAAATTGTGCATCTCACGATTAAATTGTGAGACTTGGCAGGTCTGCATCTAGGTTACAGCCATGATTGAGCTGAATAAACATTAAAACATATTTATAAAAATTTAAATAATGATTTTTATTAAAAGCTTATAGCTATTTCAGGGTTTTTTTCAGGATTCTCTCTTGGGTCCGTTTTTGCAGAAAAGATGGAGTTTAGCTGAACAGCTGGGGTGGCTGCACCCCTCCCCCTACCAGGGGGGGGGGCTGACACCTGTACTCAATAAATGTAGTTGAGATGGAATGTGTTAAAGCAGGGGCACTAAGGGATACTATAAACTGATTAAAGATGGTGAATGCATAGTTTTTCTTGTGTTGTGAGAGGAATTTCAGCCATTTTTTTTAATTGTCAGGTTTCCAACTGAAAACTAATTTCCACACGTCACAAATTTAACTCAAACTATTATTAGCACTGATGAAGATCCGGGCTTACGGATCGAAAGCTTTGCAGTAATAAATTTATGTGGTGTTTCCACAAACAAAACTATTATATTTTATCACCATGCAAACATACAAAGAACTTATTACTTCATTTTTACTGCACTGAAACTTTGGTGAGAAGATTGAGTTTCAAAACTCAATTCAAGATTGACTTTTTGGGGCCGTTTAACAGCCCTAAAAAATCCCTGAAAAAAACCCCTGTATTTAACCCATCAAGTCGCATTACGCCCTACTTGATTATTTTACTCTGTCTAACGCCAGGTGATTTTACTCATCAAGGAGAGAGGGCCATGGTGCTTAATGGGTCAAACTTAACAGTATAAAGCTGGGCTTGCATTGTCCTAAGTGGTATACACAACAAACATTAGTGTTTGAGGGTTAGGGCTTGTGTTGGCTGCAGATCAGCTCAAATATCACCCACATGGGAAAGGCTTTTATAATAGAAGTGATCATATATTGTGAGCATTTTATTGACTTATAATAGAATGAAATATAATAACAATGTAAGTAATTGCAGGAGCAGTTTTTACTCAGTAATATATGACTTGATTGCAAGTATGAATTAGATCGATAAAAGTCGATCAATCCAATGTAATGTTCATTTCATATTTATATTTTTGTGTGTGCTTTGATGTTATGTACTCAGGTGAATATAATGTTTTTAATGTTACTCTGACTGTATATCCATGCACCCCGAGCAGGCTGAAAAGTTAGCCTGATATCATGATCATAGAACACATTGGTATCAAAGGTACTGGACTTAGTTCCGAAATACCACACACTCGAACATACTTGGCCTCGTAGCTCATTTGGCAGAGCATTGGACTAGTATGCCAAAGGTCACAGGATTCGATTCCCACCGTATCAGGCTAACTTTTCAGTCGGCCTGTCCGGTGTGGGTATACACTCAGAGTAACATCATATATAATTATATAAATTGATCATGTGGTACTGTATGTTACAGGTTCATTGACTGATAATTATCAGGTATGGATTTTGATTAGTTGAAAAAGAATATGCATGCAATTTCAGTGATGCTGAAATATTAATTCTGTATTATATTTTAATATTTAGTTGATTAATTGTCAAATAAACAAATGTGAATGCAATTACAATATGGCTCATTAAATTCACAGAAAACTTCCCCAGCAGTAATATATAAAATTGGAAATAGTTTTTCAGAAATCTTGTGGTCACCTGTGTCTGACACCCAAATCTTCAATCCAAATTTTACACCTGTGTCTGACACCCAAATCTTCAATCCAAATTTTACACCTGTGTCTGACACCCAAATCTTCAATCCAAATTTTACACCTGTGTCTGACACCCAAATCTTCAATCCAAGATTTCTGTATGGTCAACAGAAGTTAACCATACATAAATATATAAACCAAAACAATGGATTGAGCTTTCATCTTCAGTTTATAATCACGCTTTGAAGTTGTCCAACAGTCCAATTGATAATAAATTGACAAATTGGGTTTGATTGTTATTGATTGTTAAATTGCAAGATCCAAAAATATGCAGATACAATGACAATATTTATAATTTTTGCACTGTAACCATATATGCAGATGACAAAAAAACTCAAAAAACTTATAACAACACAGTTAATTATCTTTAGTTTAAAAATATATTAAAGTTGGTTAATACCAGACTTAAGCAAATCGCAATAAAAATAGGAACAGTTCGGTACGTTTTGGGTCAATCAAGTAATTTTTAAACTTTATAATTACATGTATAAATACAGACATTATCACTAATGATAATAGTTGTAGCGAAAATATCCATGGACAGTTATACTTCGATATAACAAATTATATATTTTCTACGTTTAAGTTATGGCTTACAGTTTTGTTTTAAGTTTGAAGACATTAAATAATCCGATATCGTGGAAAATGGTGCTCTGGTTGATATAAACATTTGCGTGTAAATCAGCACAGCATTTCTACATTGGTACTACCTACATTGGTACAGACAGTTTGCATGTATTAAAATACTGTATGGCTTTATA
Source organism: Paramuricea clavata (assembly GCA_902702795.2). Taxonomy (NCBI): domain Eukaryota; kingdom Metazoa; phylum Cnidaria; class Anthozoa; order Malacalcyonacea; family Plexauridae; genus Paramuricea; species Paramuricea clavata. Next base: position 12,803 of record CACRXK020005470.1, read on the forward strand.
AATATTCATGCAAACGAATATCATGCATCACCTCGAATATCACAACTCACCTCAGGACTCAGTTACCCTCAATTGTAGATTATTGTCTAGACTATCGAACAATGTTCTTTTCTTGAATTTTCCATATCAAAATTAATAACTGTTCTTTTCTGTGTATTTTTACAAACACATGAAAATACAATTACATTTGATTTGAGTAATAACATTTTGCATATTTTCGCGCAAAGGCAAATAGCCTGGAACTAGTGTTGTTGGGTTTGTTGGCCCAACAATGAACCCAACGCAAATCCACTATTCCTAAAACGTGACTCATGTGCAGCAGTCTTTTTTTTCCATGCTTCTCTACGCTTTCCCAGGCGAGCTTCTCTTTCCTTAGCAGTCTCCTCAAGCAAACGTTGTCGTCTTCGCTCCTTATTTTTCGTTAGACGTTCGGCTTTCTTGTCGTTTCCTTGCCGCTCTTCATTTGGCTCCATGCATATCTTTTCAACTGGTATTTGATACCGTAATTGTTTTATTAAACTTTTTATAGAACAAATTGCTTTGAAAGCTGTCAAAGTTTTTTGCAAACGTACAAAATACTGTAGTGTAAAAAGCAAGTTATATTCATGAAGTATCTGTCAGTTGAAGTCGTCATTTGTCATACAACAACAAATTTTAAATTTGACCAATCAGTGTTCGCTATCCATGACAGTCCGCCATATTTTTGAGATCAGTGAGGACGACCACCCACTCAAGGTTCGTTGGTCACGCCCGCGATATTTGATGAACTTTAGACCAGTGAACTCTAATAAAACTGGAACGCTAACTCAACCGCCATCTTTGAAGCTAAATTGAAGGAGGTTTTTCTGAGTTTTGAGCCGAAATACTTGACGCCAAACATTGATTTATATGTCAAACTGAAACTATTGAAAGACGCTATTTCGTGTAGAAATTTCACGACTTTAGCTAAAAGGGAAGTATCTTAAAAATATTTCAGATATTTGCTATTTTTTGCCGATTGGCAGTTGTTTTTGTATTTTTTAAATATTTCCCTTTTAGTTGAAGTCTTGAAATTTATACACCGAATAGAATTTTTCAACAGCTTCAGTTTGATATATAGCCCAACGTTCGGCGTCAAATATTTCTACTTAAAACTCAGAAAAACTATTTCAGCTTCATGCAATCATAGGGCTTAATCATAGGAGTTATCGTTCCAGTTTACTTATAGTTCAATGCTTTAGACTTGGCTAATGCTTTCGTTTCCCCGGGTGTAAATAGCCGGGGGGAATTAGTACCCTCGCACGGCGCTTCGCGCCGCCGGCTCGGGGATAAATTTATGCACTTTTTTCTGCGACAGCCTGTGTGGAATGATGTTTTTTATTATTGAATCGCCGATTAAGACAACACACGGTCTTGCACTTTGGTCTCCAAGGCGATAAGGATTTTAATAAACATTACCAGTGGGATGGTTCGTGCGCTCAGGTGGGCATTGTGACGATTGTTCCGGCTGAACAATTTCATCAGTTTCACCCTCAACAATTCGACATTCATTACCAGCAGGATGGCTTGTGTGCTGCGGTGGGCATTGTGCCGATTGTTCCGGCTGGACAACTTCAGCAATTTCGTTCTCATCAATTAGACATTCATATCTATTATACGTTATTTGTGGTTGACTTACACTGTTATTTTTATGAAAGTTTTTATTACTATTATGAATTTATTGCCATGGTACGGGGTTGTTTTGCGGCACTGGCAACTGACACTATTCTCCCTATGTTGATAAAGTTTTTCTTGAGCAACAAGCCTTGTCGCGAGCTGTAGAGATTCTCTTCCTTCCTCCAATTTAAGGCCCTGTCAAACTGCAACAGTTTGACAGGGCCTTAAATTGGAGGAAGGAAGAGAATCTCTACAGCTCGCGACAAGGCTTGTTGCTCAAGAAAAACTTTATCAACATAGGGAGAATAGTGTCAGTTGCCAGTGCCGCAAAACAACCCCGTACCATGGCAATAAATTCAGCAATAAATATGAGTGATATGACATTTTTCATACGCTGGCATAGGCTAGTACGATACGCAACGTATCGTACTAGCCTATGCCAGCGTATGAAAAATGTCATATCACTCATACGCCGGCATAGGATGTATACGTTTCAAGCACGGTCGCATACGGTGGCATACGGCGAGGCAAAAAATTTTTTTAAGCATGTTCAAAAATTTTGTGCGTATCGGACGTATGCTTTATACGATAAGCATACTCTAGGTACACGCTGAATACGCTAGAGGTAACTAGAGGTACGCCAGATGTACGGTACTCATACGCTGGCATTTCAAAGGATTTTAATTTTGTGCGTATGAAAATTATTTCATTAATTTTCATACGCTTCTCTCATACGCAATAGTGTGACAGGGCCTTTAATTAGCTTTTGTTTAAGAGAATTTATGTATCTTGTTTTTAGGCCGTAGGATGAGCATCCAAAAGATGCAATTTCGTTGCACCCCTCGTGTAACTACGTAATTTTCGCATGAATAAATAGATAAAAACTTACTTTATCAGAATCCGCTGCTCCCCAAGCGAAACAGTTGCACAATTGGGAGAAAAATCCCTCCAAAGTTTGATATTTTCGCGCTTCGAAATACTCGAACCGCCATTATTTTGGTAGCAAATACGCATGCGCAACTCAGCCAAACTCGCACTGCGCACGCGCAGACTATAAAAATAGATTCTCAGTGGGGGGTTTCCCCGATTTCCTACACAAAAACAACAAAATAAAATCACGGAATACTGACCAATACTGATAAACCTTGTAATATAAATACACCCACATTAAATATTGTTAAAAACACATTGTATATTTTGCTTGCTCATATGCTAAATCCATAGATATAGGAGTTCTCCAATATCTATTGCTAAATCACTTCAATTCATTGGCTATTGTTTCAAAATACCGTTTTAACGTTTAATTCTACTTTATATTAACATCCTAATTCAATACAAATTTGCGTGAGGTAAAAACCCACCTATATCAAACAGGACGAAGAATAAAAAGTATATATACATGTATACAATTCACACGATCAAGGAACAAACGAAATATTTCGCTAAACTTAAAGCCTTGGCCAAACGTAAGAAATAATGTTGCGGAAATATTCGTGATTTTTAATTGGCTTTTATTGCAGACGCAAAATTTGCTTCCCAGAAAGCAAATTATTTCCTACCAAATTCAGAAGCATTTTATGAAACACTCTTATCCGTTTGCCGACGCTAATAAGACAATATGACATACCGAGAGATTGGAAAGACAAATAATATGACAAACAGTGTTTCCCAGTTCATCCTGGGCTTTAAGGGATATTTATATAAACTTGAAATTCATCATAACAAAGATAAATTGTGGGCGGAAATATAAAATCCATAATTTCATTATAGCTATCTATAATTGAAAGAAATTTTTTCATCTTTGAACTCAGGTTTTCATCAGAGCAATAAAATCCCACTTATTGGATCCTGGCCAAGGGCTTGTACGCTCAAAACGAGATTGCATGTATTCTGCAATAAACTGTCCTGGCTTTTGTCTGGTAAAGTTCTACTTCTTGTATTTGAACTATTACATGTATTATTTTTATATTGTGACATAAGTTGGTATTTAGCCACTATCTAGAATAACAAGGAACGATTCAGCCTGGTTTTTCGTGTCCACACTAGTTGACTTTTTCTTATACATTTGCTGCTGTGCGTTTCAGCTCCTCCACCAGGGTGCATTTTAGCTTCCCAGACATGACCATACTGTTACCCTGTCCATGAGAGGGATATATGTGTTGATAATATAAATACTGTGGATCCGATTGAGAATATCGAATAAGTAAATAAATACTGATCTACTCCACTGATAATACCTATTATATGTGACTTATCACCATTGTTCGCCTCAAATCATTAATAATTCATGAGCAAATTAGCCAACCATATTGCTTTATTTTGCTCACATGATAATACTAGATACCTTATGAAGTATATTGATCCTGTAGTGTCCTACTGTAGGACTGGATTAAAATTCATTCAGTCCTTGAACTGGATCAAAATTAATTAAGTAGTGATTTATTCATATGGTGTCATTTCAAATCCTCCAATTCGAACTGGACTAGATTTCAAGTCCTCACATTTTGATCCTGTCCTCTGATTCGCCTCGGACGTAATCAAATTGTGTGGACTTGAAATCTAGTCTAGTCCTGACCTCATAGTCGGATTTGAATTATTATCCCTTGTCAAATCAGATGCCAATGGTGGCCAAGGAAGATTCAGTTTTGGTATTTCTTGCACCTTTTGGTGAAGAATTAATGCAGCATTGTATAGAATTTGTAACTCATTGACTTTAGAATTTCCCTCAATTTCTGTGTTGGAATTCACATCATCATAATCAATGGTACAGCTCTCTTCATCAAAGTCCTCATCATTGTTTTCAGACTTGGGGTCTGTTTATATGGAAGCCGGCCTGATAAGCGAGACAGCCCGGTAAGCGAGATCTCGCTGTGTAGTTATTTTTATAGTAAAAATTATCGTGCGTTTATATGGACAAACGGGCTGCCCCGGTTGCCAAGATCTCGTTTGAAAGAGGCTAGATCTCGCTTACCGGGATGAAAATTTCTCCATATAAACATTCACAAGCGGGCTATCCTGGTTGCCGGGATGAAAGTTCAAAGATACCGCCGCAAGCTATTTTTAACAACTGTCAAAACAATATAATGTAACAATTTGTCCCGGCAAGCGGGATGAAAGTTTCTCATATAAACACAAGAGAAATTCATCCCACTTATCTCGCTAAGCGGGCCAGCCCAACTTCCATATAAACAGGCCCTTAATTAATTGACATATGTTCCTCAACCAATTCAGAAGAATCCAAATTTTCCACATATACAATCTCAATAACATTTCTCATTTTCAGTACTCAGAACACAAGTTGGGGATAACTTTTCATCAGTCATTGCTTGATTTTAAAAGCTCTATATTTAGATGCATTCACATTCTCAGTGTCCTTAGCAATGATAACAAATTTCCCCAGCAAATCTTTCATATACTTTATTTGCTTATTTCTGATGACCTCCATCTCAATTACTTTTTTACAGAATACATCATAAGACTTCTCGTACACTGATGCTGTTGTTGTTTCTTCGTCTCTCTGGTGAGAAATATTGTATAATTGCAGTAGCAAACTTTGTGATAGCAGATTTCCAGAGCTACACAGTCTTTCCCATGGATTTGCATGAGTATCTGTTGATCATTCTTTCTCTCGGCAGCTGTACGAAGAAGACCAGCATAATTGTTTCTGCCAGCATGAGTGAGGTTCTTCTTCTCTTCTTAGTTGCCTGGTATGAAACAAAATAAATTATCAAATTAAATATCTACTAATAACAAGGTTGGATGTTTGTAGCATAGAAACTACTTTACCCTAAATAAACATAATTGATCAAAATTCAACATATTTTAAAACCAAACCTGAGAATGTTGTGCACATTGCACTAGTATTATACCTATCAAAATGACCATACCTTGTCTAGTGAGAACCACGAGGCGTCTCTTCCACAAATAATACATATCTTTGGGAGTACATGCGCGTTTCTTTTAGGCAGGGCCTTTATATTTATATTTATAACTTCTGCGACTGATTGACGTGTAATTTTTCGCCTTGGTTCCACTTCCTCGTGTGATTCTTCGGTAGAAGTTACAGTTTTACAGCTAGTTCCTTCTTCTTTTTCTTGTTTTCTCTGTTATCTACAGATCTTCTCTTCATCACAAAATCTCTTCCAGCATTTCATATGATGGTTCCATTCTAAGTTAATGGTGTCAGGGTTCTTCTCCATGTATGAATTCATTTGACAGATCCGTCATCGATGTTCTCGTACGATTTCTTAGCTATTTCAGCTTGTTGACATTTAAGTTTGGGCCATTTTGACCTAGGCTCAAGAAATTTCTTAAGTCTTTGGCGCGTAACTTTGCAAAGTTGCTCCGTAACGCCAACAAAATGCATAAAACATGAGGATAGTCGTGTTTTATAAATATATTCAGCCATGTTTATTTGCATAACTGAGCGGTGTTTCCACTTCCAAGCATGTGGGTTGGTTGTGCGCGTGCGCAGTGCGAGTTTGGATGAGTTGCGCATGCGTATTTGCTATCAAAACAATGGCGGTTCTAATATTTCGAAGCGCGAAAATATCAAACTTTGGAGGGATTTTTCTCCCATTTGTGCACCTGTTTCGCTTGGGGAGCAACGGATTCTGATAAAGTAAGTTTTTATCTATTTATTCATGTGAAAATTATGTAGTTACACGAGGGGTGCAGCGGAATCCGTTTTCTAAGCATCTTTTGGATGCTCATCCTACGGCCTATTTCTCATTTATCTCACTTGAATATTTTTCGTTTAAATCCGCCGCTCTGTTATCCCCGAGTCGGCGGCGCGAAGCGCCGTGCGAGGGTACTAATTCCCCCCGGCTATTTACACCCGGGGAAACGAAAGCATTAGCGAAGTCTAAAGTTCATCAAATATCGCGGGCGTGACCAACGAACCTTGAGTGGGTGGTTGTCCTCACTGATCTCAAAAATATGGCGGACTGTCATGGATAGCGAACACTGATTGGTCAAATTTAAAATTTGTTGTTGTATGACAAATGACGACTTCAACTGACAGATACTTCATGAAAATAACTTGCTTTTTACACTACAGTATTTTGTACGTTTGCAAAAAACTTTGACAGCTTTCAAAGCAATTTGTTCTATAAAAAGTTTAATAAAACAATTACGGTATCAAATACCAGTTGAAAAGATATGCATGGAGCCAAATGAAGGGCGGCAAGGAAACGACAAGAAAGCCGAACGTCTAGCGAAAAATAAGGAGCGAAGACGACAACGTTTGCTCGAGGAGACTGCTAAGGAAAGAGAAGCTCGCCTGGGAAAGCGTAGAGAAGCATGGAAAAAAAAGACTGCCGAAGCAAAAGGTAAGCAAAGGGAGTATAAGAGAGATGTTTTAGGCAACAGAAAGAAGCTGGAGAAAGTACCGAGGAAAAGGAAACTCGCTTGGCAAAACAAAGAGAAGCATTGGGAAAAAAGACTGCTGAAGCGAAAGGTAAACAAAATGAGTATATGCGAGTCTATAGGCAACAGAAAAAAGCTGGAGAAAGTGCTGAAGAAAGAGAAACTCGCTTGGCAAAACTAAGAGAAACGTGGCAAGAAAGGACTCCAGAAGTTAAAGGTAAGCGAAAAGAGTATAAGAGAGTGTATGATTTAGATAAAATGCAAAATGAGACTGATGGACAACGAACAAACAGGGTACAAAAGAGAAAACAAGACCGAGCAACCGAAACAGTTGATGAGCGAGCAAGAATACTTGAAATACTACGAGCAGTTTTTCACAAAGCAAGTTCAAATGAAAATGACCAAAAATCAGATGAGCAGTTGAGTATGTCTGTTGATCTGGCAACTGTAGATATATCCTCTGTTCTTGAAGCAGACAAGGATAATGAGTCTGTACATGAGGCAGAGGGGCCAGGGGTGAGTAGAAATGAATATTTACATGAGGGTGGTTGGCAAAATGTTGACAACCCTCTGCATGAGCTAGAGTTTGTACAAAATGAAATGCACAGTTTTCATTTAGATCAAGAACATTTAGAGCATCGACAATGTACAATGTGTAAAGAAGCTTGGCCGACACGACAGAACTTAGCATCAGAAGTATACATTTGTTACCGGTGTAAAAGAGACAAGAAATCACCCAAGAAATTCAGTGCGGAGAATGACATGGATCCAGGAATAGTTCCTGAACAATTGAGAGGTTTGACACAGGTAGAAGAAATGTTAATTTCAAGGGTTTGTCCCATTATGAGAGTGTATAGAAAACATGGGGGTCAGAGGGGGTATAAAGGACATGTACTCAACTTACCACAAGATATTCAAAGTTTCTTGAATAGGTTGCCTTCTCGTGTGGCAGACTTGCCTGTCTTGATTGTGCGAAGACATGGTGCAGAAGACACACATCGAGACTTTACTGTGCGTCGACACAAAGCTCTTGAGGCTGTACTATGTTTAAAGACAAACAATCCGTTCTTTAAAAATATTGAAATTGATAGAGATGGCATCCAAAGTTTACCAGAAAATGGTATTCCTGATGAGCTAAGGTATGTCATTGATGAAAATGAGCTTTCAGTTCATGTTGAAAATGAGGGGCCTCCCCAAGACCCAGTAATGAGTGCTAATGCAAGTGTGGAAGAGTTAGTTTTAGGAAGTGGCAGTACATCGTTTATTCCTATGCGTCAAAGACAGAGAAAAGAAGGTGCGGCTATCCAAGATGCAGTAAATGAGGTTGATCCGTTAGACTGGCCATCTACTGAAGGTAATCTCATTAATGAATTTAAAACAGATGGTTTAGCTACTATGGCCTTTCCTACATTGTTTCCTTATGGGAAGGGTGACCCAACAAATAGGGCAAGACAACATGGTATAACGTTAACCGAAGCTTTCAAACATTTAATGAAGTTTGCAGAGTCGCTTGCAGATGGTAAGTTTGAATGGAGGTTTGCTTCTCACCCACGGTTTCCTTATTGGGCGTTAAATATGAAACAACGGCATCAGCTGTTGTCACAAGCAAACGTTTACTTGCGTCAACATCCTGCTGATGCAAACATGACAATGGAAGAACTGAAGCAGATGGTCAATTCCATGAGTGCAAATCAAATGGTAAATAGGTTGCAGCGCTATGTGTCCAAAGTACAAGGTACGAATCAGTATTGGTATCAGCGGCTGCAGGAATTGCTGGCCCTGATTGAACAAAAAGGCTGCCCTACTTTTTTCTTTACCTTTAGTGCAGCTGACATGCATTGGCCAGACTTACAGAGGCTGTTGCAGAATGATGAAGGTGCAAGCAGATCTGAGCGAGCACAAGCTGTAATCGACAATCCCCATCTGACTGATTGGTTCTTTATGCAGCGGCTGCAGGAGTTTGTCAGACATTGGCTTAATGGCGTCTTGGATGCTGAGTGGCACTGGTATCGATTTGAGTACCAAGCTAGGGGAAGTATTCATTGCCATGGATGTGCAAAGTTAAAAAATGTCCCTGATATTCGAAAATTACGTAATAAAGGATGTGTTGCATTCCTAGAGAGTGAGACAACAAGGTACGAAATGTCACCTGATGATTTTGAATTGCTTTGCGGGGATGTGATAAGACAGGGAGAAGATGCTGAGAAGTTGTTAATACAGTAAGAAAAAATATTTTCCATATTAATGTTTCCAATGCGTACTGTACGTAGATCAAGCTAACTGTGCAGAATCTGTTGTGGGATAATTGTTTCAATAACAAAATGTTATCCTGCAAGAGGCCTTCAAATGCATGTATACCGGCACAATACCGGATCATAATTATTGCAGTAGTTACACAATACCGGATTTAACCACTGCTGCCTATTTTGGATATTTAATAATATGACTACTACGTACTGTAAATTAAAAGGCAGGATAAACTACTGTACACAACTTTTGCCTAAAATTGTCGCATACAACCTGCTTATATGCATGTATACAACTTGAGTGTACTGGGTGAACCAGCACACAACTATGCCTATGACAACGTAAGTGAGTAAATGCAAGTTTAATACAGTGAATAACAGTGTCAACTTGTGTCCTTGATAATTTACACAGTAAAGCTCAAGTTGTACAAGCAGGTTGCATAAGGCAAAAGTTGTGTAGTGTAAATCTGCCTTAATACACAAAACACTCACCAAATATCCAGCTAATAATATATGCAGATAGCCAATCTCCACAATTTTGAAAGGTCTTTCGCCCATCTTTTTTATTATTATGCATATTTTATTATATTATAATACGGTAGTATTAACGACATTAACTTTGCTACATTAAAATTGAAAAAGTAACAATATTTTACATGCAAACAAAAATTCCTTATAAAATTCCTTAAAAGGTGTCAATTTTCCTCAAAGGAATTTTCAATAATTTCTGAAGATTTCATTGGAATGTAAGAAATTACATAAATAGAAAGTGGAAATTTAACTGTGGTCATACAGGTTTAACAGGAAAATGTTTCACTCAGTCAATGGTGTGATTAAAACTGTTTTATGACTAATTCGGTAACATTTGGCTAATAGAAAAAGCGCACATGTTTAAAGTGTCCCTGTCACAAAATGAGAGTTTATATTTTCGAAATCTATGATACAAAATATACGGAAATTCGAAAACGGAATTGAAATTGCTTTTTTAGTGTAAAAGTTATTGCCGTTTAAACATTGAATTTGGCCTTGTGAAAAATCTGAAAACCGCGCAAAAGGGACTGGGACGAAACAATGCGTGTGACGTAATAGTAGGAACTTATGTAACTCACTAATATAGAAATACTATTGCATGTACTATCATAGAGGAGGCAATAGCGCAAATAAAAGTCACGAAACTGAAAAATTGCCGAATATACTGTATGTGTAGTAGGCGGTTGTTCTAATGTCACAGATACAGAGTAAGGCATTTCACTTCATTTTATACCTTTTACTGGAGGCGAGATGCACGAAGCGAAAAGGATACGGATTGACTTCGTGCACCTTAAACCAGCAATATGAGATCCAATGTTCAGCATACTTTGCGAAGATATAGCTTGCTGGTAAAACCACGGTTAAGCTACCGACGAAATTGGTTTCGTTGCAATTCCAAAATATACAAATACTGTCGACGACAAACCTTTGTTTTCTGCGAGAGCCAAGAGAATGGTATATGTATAATTTATACTCTAATTTCGTTTATCATGCACTTGAATATGGCCTAGTGCAATTTTTATTCCAAATTCGTTATTTGAATAGGTTGTATTTAGAAGCTGCTTTGATGCAGTCAACCGATATGGTCATAGTCACGAAACTGGAAAGCGCGATAAATATAAATGAGCCACAGCCAATGGATTCACCAGAAATATAAAATATCGCGACAATATAGCTATGACTATGAGTGAATATGGTCAAAATATAGCTGATGAAAGCCAATTTCGTACGTCTACAAGCAATGTGCACTGTTTGTATTTTTGTTTAGACAGGGAAAGTAGAATTGTACGTATAAGTAAACTTGACGCAGTAAATTATACATATATACACTCGTTGTGTTTGCACCGCAGTGAAAACCCGTACAATATGCAGATTTTGTAACAAATTAATATTGTGGCATGAAACCAGATACACTGCGGGGGTGTATATAAAATGTACTACAAAGTATAATCCATTGAAGCAACTTAATGAAATAACTTAGTCATTGCCACATTTACTATAGTATAAGGCAGTGCCTGGAACGAAATACAAGTCAGAAAAATTCCTAAACGTGCTGCAACATTTTGTACAAATTAACCCGCGCGCATGAAGTGCACAAAAACATCAGATACAAATCTTAACCTCAAATTTCAGTCTCTTTGGCAAAACAATATTGAAGTCATGAATATAGCAAATGTGCTGTTTCTATACGCAATACAGTATAATATTACCACATTTAGACAGTGTGATAGGTTTATTTATTGAAAAATAGTTATATAATATCAAAAGCTGTTCTCTACAAATCCTACAAAGTCTTCATCAACAGCAGGTATTATTTTCTCATATGCGCAAAAATGTCTATTTCCTAGTTGTCCATAAACCATCCACACAAAGTTTCTATATGCTGTGCTCCTTCAGAATCTATAAATTAATAAATAAGTATTTTTAATAAGTCGCTTACTTGCATGTGAACACATGTAAATATATAATAATTCAATAATTCGGTACAGTATGTAGCCTACCGTATATAAACTCTCAGTTACTGTACCGCATGCGTGTGTTCACTGATAGTAAACTCGGGTACGGCAAAGTGTTTCTTAATTTCAATATGTTGATAAATAAACTTTATTTATCTATCTTCTGTGCTTGTTTGACAGTATTTCTGCTTCTTTCTTGTTCGTAATTTCGTGGCTGCTGAACGGAGAGCTCACGTATCTAGCCATAGCTGTTGAATTATACATGATGGCGCAACTTCAGCTTCTTGCATCAGTCACAAATCACAATGTCATTGTGTAGAGAATCGACGCACTCCTCAATTTGCATACAACGTTGACACCTTTAGCATAATTTACGAAGCAGTTCAATGCGACAATTGCCACGTTTATGTACATGAAATATTATAGTTTGTAATTTATGCACTAGTCAATCGAAGTCCCGGCCCCCCCCCACCCCCGGGGATATACCGGGTTTTAACGGGACTTTGCGGGGAAAATACAGGCTTTTAGCAAACGTCGCTTGTTTGCTACCCGGGGTTTTAACACTGACTTAAATAGCCGGGGCATCATAGCCGGGGATTTAACGCCATTTTTAACGCAATTGAAAAGCGCTCGGGAAAGTGATCGTGTGCACAGTATTAGATTTGTTTGTACTTTGTATATATTTATTTGGGAAATTATTATATTAAGATATTAAGCGCTACTTTTGTTGTTTGCATGATTTGAGTGATGTATTACCTGGTTTATACCGTGAATTTATATTTTACCCTATTAACATGCCGGTATATATGACCTGGCTTTTGCGTACTTTAATAATTAAAAACGGTATTATTTTATTCAATGTGATTAGAAGCGAACTTTCTCTAAGCCTCATTTAAGTGTAATAATTTTCTTTTTAGTAACGACCAGAAGGCTTTTTTATAACAAGTTTAATAAATTGTAACAACGTTTCGGAGTTTACTCCATCATCAGGTTACATTTATACGCACTAAACAAACCCGTATTATTTTACAAAGGAGCAAAGCATCTGACAGCCATTGGCTTCATTTGAACCATTCTCCTGTATTAATTTTATAATATGCATACGAAATTTTTAAAGAACGAACCAGGTAATGTATTAACTTTGGCGGAGTTTTAATGGAAATATTAATGTTAGGTTTTTTATCAAACTGCGCGGAAATTTGAAGAAAAAACACCCAAATGTTTAGGCCCAGTAACCCGGGGATTTTAACAATTGAACAAGATTTTTTAGCCGGGATTTTAACAACCGTGAAATGTTAAAATCCCCGCTTAGTCCCGGGGGTCGGGGGGCCGGGCTTTCGATTGACTAGTGCATTACAACACAAGGTCAAGTCACGCAACAAAATCAGAGTGAAATATTTACCATTTACTCAATTCTTCTGAACTATCAAGCCTTTGTTGTAATTGCTTAAGACGTTCGTTGTGATTGCTTTTTTTCGCGGTAACGTTTGAGCCATCTTCGTCCGTCACTGCATGGTTCATTAACATATGGGTCAAGCAGCGCCGATCATTTGTGCGCACGACGTTGACCACGCTTCACTGGTGTTTTCATCGATTTCACTCGATTTGATACGGCCCAGGAATATAATTTCAGGTAGTCATCGCTTTGGTAACTGTTATTTTCCGTATCTGAACTTCACGAAGACACTTGTATCGAATTTTGACCAGCTTGATTGTGATTCTCACTTAGTATTTATATACTTTTCACTTAGGCGAGAAGGCAATGTCTTCCTACTATGACGTATTAGTTACCAATTTCCCAGCTTCGCGGTTTCAAAAACTTTTGCCGTTAAAATTTGAAATTTTCAAATTTCATTGCCTTATTACTCTGTGAAAACAAGCTCAATTTTAAATCTGTTTTGTATTTTCATAATCTACGTTTCAAGACGATTCTAATGATGTAAACTCTCATTTTGTGACAGGGGCACTTTAATAATAAGTTATGATTATTTTAAAGGTATGTTGACTGGCTGGTGACAACTTTTAATGAGGAATTGCCAGATGAAAACTGGAGAATACCAGACCCTCACCCATCTGCTGTTAGCGCTACAACAGTGGATAATCGTGACAATGATTATCACAGGTTAGTTAATACTGTAGAACGACACACTAGATGCAGTCCAGCATATTGTTTGAAACAGAAAAGAGTGGACCTGCTTGCAGAATGCAGATTTGGTTTTCCAAAGCCATTACAGGAAGAAACAGAACTGAGTCTTGAGCTAGTGGTGGGTAAGAATACTAAGTCTGTTGAGTCTGAGTTACACACCAAACGAAATGATCAAAGGTTAAATTCACATAACAGGGTGATGCTCGAAAACTGGCAGGCTAATGTAGATTTGCAAGTCATTGTAGATGAGAAAGCTTGTGCAAGATACATGGCCAAGTATGCTGCGAAAGGAGAACCCCGATCGAAATCAGCGTCAGAAATACTAAAATTGTCTGTGTCCTCATTACAGAATGATGATCAAGTCTCTTCGGCCTTCAAGAAAGCAATGATCCAAGTTGCTGGAGATAGAGATATGGCAGCACAAGAAACTGCGCACATGCTACTTAGTCTACCACTGATTGGCTGCACATTTAGTTTTGTTACTATTTCTTTAGATAACAGCAGGAAGGTTAATATTGATGCAGAAAATGAAGGCGATGAGGTACTTCAAAAATCTGCGCAACAAGAATATGCAGAACGTACAAAATTGAAGAGTAGGTATACAGCCTTGTCTCAGCTAAATCTGATGCAATATGTGTCAGAGTACACCAAAGTCAGAGGTGAGTTGTCAAAACGAGCGAATCCGTACATTGTCAGGACATTTCCAAAGATTTCCGCTAATCCTGCTGGTCCTGATTTTGGAAAATACTGCAAATATCAACTAATAAAGTTTAAACCATGGGAGGGTCAACCATCAAATGCTTGGAACAACGAGGATGAAAGTGATCAAATGTTTATTAATGCATATGAATTTTTTCTTATGACAGATGAATTTGCGGAAGAAAATGTGTTTAGGTATTCCGATGAAACAGACAGAGTTGATGATGCGCAATGTGGTCAAACCTTTGAAAATGATCCAAGTGACAATCAAGATGATGACGACGAAAGTGAAGTTGACCCTGATGATGAGGAGGAAGTCGATGATTGGATGTTGTTATGCAGAATTAACCAAGATTATGGTGAAGCAGGGAATCGGATGTCAGACAATGAAGCAGTGGACTGGTTTGAAACGGTGAGAGCTGTGCCTAAAGATTTGTTAAGGGAATCTCCAGGATGGATCTATAGTCAGAGAAAGGAGGCTGAAGAACATGGTCAGCATTTTCGAGAAGATGATCAACAATGTGTAATTGATCCGGGGACCCTGAATGAAAAACAACGCCTTGCTTACGACATCAT
>CACRXK020005471.1:2500-15200 GCA_902702795.2 Paramuricea clavata
AAATATTAACCAAGATTTGCCCGACTGAAACATGCACTATTACCAGTAAATAAATTACACTTGACAAATTGTTTATTATGAAACAAAGTATTATTATCTACAAAATACAAGCAAAATTTATTCGTCCGAAATCCATGTGTGTTCCTATAGCACGAATACGTTTCCTTATTTCATGAGACCACTGCATCGCGAAGGATCGTCATGGATCGTTCGTAGTTCTGAATTAGGGCATGCTGTCACAATGGAATTGTGAAGCTCTTCTAACTTCTGCAACGTTCTGAAATCTTGTTAAGAACACCCAAACTCTTTTGCCTTTTCTTAATCTTGGCAAGTTCAGAATAAACTGAGAATGAAACACAATCAAACCATACAAAGACATAACAAACAACTCCCCAGAGACATCCAACATTTTTGGAACAAAACGTAACAAAATAGTAGCGTTGATACTGTGATGTGTATTTGCAAAATGCAGTATTATTTCCTTCATTAAAAAATAATATTCATCCTGCTCTAATCGAGAAATATTCAACTCTGTTTTCAACCCATGAAAAGCATAAAAAATATAAGCTATTTAAGCAAAATTTAAGCGCCTGCCTTGAATGGTCTTTCATGTACCTTTAAGTTTGTATTAAAGACCTATTAAATACTTTACGTTTATATTTCGTAATATAATACGAACGTTTATATTTCAGGAAACAATGAGCTTAGATGTAAGATGTCTATATAAATCTACGCCATATCCTTATACAATCCCTGATGACAATTCGCTGAAATACAAGTTAGCCTGATATGTCATTAAACAAACAAACGCTGGAGTTAATATTTGATATGCCGATTTTTGCTAATTTTAGACACATCCCAAAATATGCTCCCGATTTTGAACATTAATATCTCCGTGAATTTTTAAGTAAAATACAACTGTAACATATCAAAATCTAAGTTAGTCCGTTCTCTATTTAATGCAAGTTATTTCTGTTTGATAGCTTTACTTGTTTAGAAGTTATTATAAATCAAACCGGAGTACTTTTTTTTGGGACACCCGGTAGGGCAGAGTGCTCAATGGATATCCAGAGCATAATTAAATAAGTGCAACGAGAGCTAAAGGCTAATTTATCTGATGAGTGCCACATCTTGTGGTACGAAACTAATAGTAATAAAGATGCCTAGTGGAATTTGTTGAGTCGTTGCACTTATTTTATATATATGTATATATATATATATAATTATAAAGCTCTACTAATATTGGTGTTGAGCACTCTTTAAACTACTCAGTGCGTTCATACTTTTGTTTGAATCAACGATTATTATTTATATATATATATATATATATATATATATATATATATATATATATATATATATATATATATATATATATATTATATATGTATATAGTTTTTCATGTTTTTTAAAAAAATAGTTTTCAGAAAAGTTTTAAAAGAGTTTTGAAAAGCAAGAAAAGTTTAAAAAGTTAGATTTTTAAAAAAGTTAAAAAAATTTAAAAAGTTAAAAAAATGAGGGTTAGGGGTTAGGGGTTAGTGGTTAGGGTTGGGGTTGGGGTTAGGGTTAGTGTTAGTGTTAGGTGCCGCGAATTTATTATTATGATAAATTCAAAATTTGCCGCGAATTTATCATAATGATAAATTCGGACGTGTTTAAGAATTTACTCATATAGTAAATTCAAAGGTGGAGCTCATGCTGGTTTTAACCTCTAGGTAACTTGAGCTATTTTATAAATGTTTGACGTCATCAGGAAAGCGTAAATCTATGTCTGTAACCTGAGCTATTGGCTGCAGAGTAGGGATTTTTTCCTGTGCCTACATGCGGATATTAGTTCGTTTCTTGAGTTCAAAGAGCTTAATTTGGGATAGTAAATTATAATAAACTTTTCGTGCAGGCATAATTTACAACGTTTTGTTTTGTTTTGTTTTGTTTTGTTTTGTTTTGTTTTGTTTTGTTTTGTTTTGTTTTGTTTTGTTTTGTTTTGTTTTGTTTTGTTTTGTTTTGTTTTGTTTTGTTTGAGTAGGCCTTACATTTCTTTAAAATTTTCCAGAGGATAGAATATATATCAGTCATTTTAATTTTTCATCTGACATACTATAAATCTAACCTCATTTAACTAGTCGTTTAAATGAGTATTGATTGAACTCCTTGGCAAAGGTGCAATCACCATGAGCATCTACATGTACGCTTAGCGTACCTATTTTTTAATTGTCCATTAAAGGAAAACGGCCATAAAAAAATAGTTTCGTTATTTTAACGAAATTTTAAAATGATGTCGAAATTTTTCCAGCTTCTTCAGTTTGAAATATGCTGATAGAAATCATAAATCAGTGAGCTGTCCGCCATCTTCGATTGTATGAATGTGCGCATGCATGTTACGTCACAAAATGTTCTTTCAAATGAGATAAACAAACAATATCCCTTTAAGAAGAACAGGGTATCGCCAGAGCCCAATCAAGTTTCTACATCCCCTATGACAGCAATACTTTCGTTCTCGCTGTTATGTCCTAACTCTTGTTCACGTTTCTGTACTGTAGCACTTGGAATGGATACTAATGCTCCAAGGATTTCAAAACATCCAGCAACAATTAAGGGAAGTTTGAATGTCCCAGTTGTATCTCTCAACCAACCTATAAAGGGGAAAATATACAACTATATAAAAGAAACATGACTTTAAGACGAATCCCAGTTAAACTAAAACTAAAACTGTTAAAGGGGGATATTTTGTGGCCGGACATTACTCCTGAACGGCACATCTTGATCCCGAATGTTACATGAGGCAATTTCTGCTGCAACTTACCTCTCAATATCAGACACAGAGTGATGTTAGGTAAAATGTGTGGACACACATCAGTGAGTCCATATGGACCAGGACTGCTTTTAATTTTTCTGATATTTTTCATTCTTATTCCACGGGTATGTTATGTAAGGAAACGATCGGCTGAGTAAAATGTAGGATAACCAGAAGTTGCAACTGCGGTGAAGAACACTTAGAAAAAATGCCCGCTGTATAAATTAGGCTGACTGCTTGCTTGCTTCCTACGGCAGAAACAATAGACCTTATGAATAATGACGTCACAAAGCTTGATGCCCGCGAGGAATGCTGGTCTTAGTAGTCATCGCCCGGGAAAATTAAACAATTCAAAATGGCCACTATCGAAATTTTCCCGGGCGAGGACTACTAAGACCAGCATTCTTCGCGGGCATCACATGCCTGTCAGATGTTGGGATCCTAGGTAGCGGCGCTACCTGCAAGTGTCTGAAGCTACTCTGCCAGACATTACTCTTGAACACAGAGTGATGTTAGGTGACAGGCATCAGCGAGGCCATATGAATTGGGAGGACTGCTTTTAATTTTTCTGATATTCTTCATTCTTATTCTACGGTATGTTGCGTGAGGAAACAACGATCTGCGGAGTAAAATGCGGGATAACATGACTCTGTGCCAGAAGTTGCGGTAAAGAAAATTTAGAAAATACATAAGCCCGCTGTATAAATTAGGCTGACTGCTTGCTTGCTTCCTACGGCAGAAACAATTGATCGATTATTATTACCTGCTATAGGTGGCCCAAGTGATAGAAATGATCCTTGAAAGGCAATCAAAAATCCAAAGGCTTGTGCTATATTTTCTGCTCCAACACAATCCAATATGGCAACACATAATATGGCGTTATATATACCAGTAAAGATTCCACAGAAGATTGAGTATATAAACATAGTGATGTAAGTTTTATATAAGTAGCTCAACAATGTATTAATACCATGTAAGAAGAGACATATTATTGTCAACCTAACGCGATGTTTTACCATGTCTCCAAACTTCCCAGCAAGAAGTGCACTTGGGATGCTAACAATTCCAATCGCGAAGTAAAACCATTTTGATTTGTTTTCATGAATGCCGTAAGATTTAGCACGATCTACCTGTAGGAAAAACAAGATCTGTAATATATACAGCATGAACCATGTTGTATGATACAAACAGAAGCCGATAGCGAGTGGTTTTCGTATCTTATATACAACATGGACTCCATGATCTTGTATTTATAATAAGTTTCTGCGAAAAATTAACGAAAAAGAGTTTAATTATTTTTGACCTGAATTCATGTTTATGAAAGAACTCTCTAATATATTAGAATGAAGAGAGTGAAATGCTTGTGCACGTAATGGTCCGATCCAGAGGGTCCGATCAACGTTACATTCATTATCTCAATGAATGGATTTATTTCAAACCTGGTTTTGAATAAGATTATTGAGTTTCTTAAAATCTGGGAAATTATTGAGCTTTCTTAAAATCTAGAAGAACTTTCCTAAAATATGGTTGATAATACTAAAATTGGAGTTTCTTGCAGCTTTTATTATTATTGAAAGCCTTGTAAGGCCCTTTCCCTTTAAATATATTCGCAAGAAAGGTTTACAGTAAGTACTGCCAATAGTTTGCTAGTCTTATTAGCAACGTCACACCAGGACCTTTCCAAGCGGGGGGGGGGGGGAGCAAATGCCCCCCAGTCCCCCTTGTGCCCCCCCCCCCCACGAAATCGTATTTTGGGCAAAAAGTCCTTTTTCCTAAATCTATACAAACAAGCCAGTGAAGAAAAACAAATAGATAAACGGAAAGTATGTTTTAGGCTTTATCCTTGGTCCTTGTTTGACAAAATCGATTTAAATTGTTACGTTTTTCCACCACTAAGTAATCATAAATTATTGTTAATAATTATTTTATTTTTTGTGCGTTTTTTCCTTCTTTTATTTCAAATACAAGTATAGTTAGCAAAAATTTTATAGCAAATTTGGATGCTCAGAATGCAGGAAATGGCATTTCCGGGTTTCAAATTTCAAACATTTTCTGGGTAGTATGCCCCCACACGCATGGCCATCGGCCATTGCTATCCCCTTCTAGCAAGTAATTATAAATTACGGTTACTATATTTTTTAACATTTTGTGCGTTTTTGCCTTCTTTTATATGAAATACAAGTATAGTTAGCATAAATTTTAGAGCAAGTTTGGATGCTAAGAATGCAGGAAATGGCATTTCTGGGTTTCAAATTTCAAAAATTTTCTGGGTAGTATGCCCCCACACGCGTGGTTTTCGGCCATTGCTATCCTCTAATAAGTAATGATGAATTATGGTTAATTTTTTTTAAACTTTTTGTGCGTTTTCTCCCTTCTTTTATTTCAAATACAAGTATATTTAGCATACATTTTGGAGGAAATTTGAATGCTCAGAATGCAGTAAATGGCATTTCATTTTCTGGGGAGTATGCCCCCAGACCCCCATATTCATGCGTGGTATGTCGGCCACACACGTGGCCTTCAGCCTTTGCTATCCCCCTCTAATATATTATCTCACAGAAAGGTCCCTCTTCAAAAAATGCCCTCCCCCCACGGGAAAATCCTTAAAAAAGGCCCTGCGTCACACTTCTATATTACTCTGTTTGTACTACCCCAGAAATTACTTTGCATAGTCTCTAAATTAACACCGTTTTCTGCATTTGTCTCCCAATCAGTTCAACTTCCTTGTTATTCTGTATAACTTTTCCAATTTGTGTCCTCGCCTTTGCTATACCACCAAATACCACCACCTAACACCGCGGAAAAACGTCTGCGCATGCGTCAGCTTTACTGAAGTTTGCCTTGTGAACTTGGTGTCAAGTGTTCCGAAGGTTGTCAAAAACTCAAAATGAGGTGACTTCGATGTGTGAAAATGCAAGCTGGATAGTGAATGTGATAACTTAAAAATTAGAAATAATTACAGTCTACATGTGCAAGAAGTAGTATTATGCAAGAAAATGAACCAAAGGTGACTGTCGATAAATTTATTGTATCTTTAACTGAACCATACAAAGGTATTTTTCGTAGGTTCATGTGATCCACATTTTTGTCAATAGCTTGTTTTTTGCGTAGCATGTATAATTTTTGCGTTGACTATATTTAAGGGTAATGTTTTACTCTACAATTTAATCACGTGCAAATGCTTAACTATTTTATAGTTTTCTAAATTTTTTTGTCTTAAGTTCAGTATTCGACAATTTTTCAAGAAATATTCACACGCCTTCCGGTCTAAAACGATTTTTAATTCAAATTCTGTTTCTTTTTAGATTTTAAATGTTAGAAAACTTATATTAATGTCTAAACTACCCGTCTAGTGTATTTTTTGTTTGTTTGTTTCACTTACCTTAAACAATTAAATAGCCATGTTTTTGTTTACAATTTGGCATTTAAATCGCCATTTTTTCTAGTACACGCATATGCCCAGACGTTTTTCCGCGGTGTTAACAAGAAGGAATTTCGTTCTCGACCAATCAATGCATTTGTTGACATTTTCGCTCTCAGCCAATCAGAATGCATAATTGGTTACTACTTTCGGTAAAAACATGCATTTGAACAGAAAATTTAGGGTGTTAAATAAAGCTTCGAGGGGGCCAGGATCAATATTTTTTATTAGATTTAACGTGACAAGGTAAAATAAGACATTTTCTAAAAATTTCGGCATTCGAAGTCGAACAGCGGCGTATAAAAAGCGCGAAAGTTCGAATGCCGATAATTTTAGAACTAGGCTATAAAACGCGAATCCCAGCGGCAAATTTTTAGAATATTTCTTATTTTATCTTGTCATGTTGAATCCAATCTAAAAATTAAAAATTCTAACCCTCGCGAAGTTTAATTTAAGACCCTAAATTTTCTGTTCAAATGCATGCTTTTACCGGAAGTGGGCTTTCTGTGCTCGCAAGGAAACTACCTACAGTAACCAATTACGCATTCTGATTGGCTTAGAGCGAAATTGTCAACAAATGCGCTGATTGGTCGAGAACGAAATTCCCCCTTGTTGTCTTCTTGCCGTTGTTGTTTTTTGCATGTAATACTCGAAGTCTCAACAGAGTTTGACACCATTTCCCTCAAGCACCGTTCATTTCGTCCTTTTCATTTTGTACCATACAGCATCCTTCTTTGTCAATCCTTCTTGCTTGGCCCACGCTACAGCTATCACCATCAGTGCATTATTATGTCTTCATACATATTCGTTTCCTGCTATTACTTTACATCCTGCTAACAAATGCTGTACTCTCTCTCTCTTCACATAAACGGCACTTTTCTGAGTCTCTGACTCCACTTCTATTCCTCTAAACTTTTCATGGCCGCATCTCGACCATCTGTTCTTGCATGTCAATTATTGACGCTGTCTTTCTTGAATCCATTTTACACTATAACCATTCATGACCCATCTTATCAGTCCCTTTGTATACTTCACTTTGTAATGTTTTCCTTGTGTACTGTTCTATCCGCTTCGCTTCTGTTTTGCTTTTTAAAATAGTTTCCAATTTACTCTACACTATTTCCCACTCTCCCCATAGCATTTCGCCATCAAACCATACCGCGTCTTCTTCAACCTTTACATTTCCCCCAATACCTTGCACACAAGCGACGATTATGCGGTATCATCAACGAAACTTATAAGTTTGTGCAGGGGAGAAACTAGCCCTTTTTAATTAGGGGGTATCTGCTAGAATTGCCCTGCGAAAGCCGATGATGCCCTGTAGCAAGAATCTTTTTTGGGGGTGGGTCGAAAAAAATTTTTCCGGACATTCAAAAAAAGGGGCGAAAAAATTTTTCCGGACATAAACCAATTAAATTAAGGGTCAAAAAATTTTTTTCGGACCAATTCCTGTTAAAACATGCATGAAACCCTTATTTTTTTACCAATATCTGTAAAATTTAGGTCTATAAATTCTATTCAATTCCTTCTGGAAGCCCTGGAATCTACTTAATAACTCTACATTCTATCATTTAAAATCTTTCATTGCCCTGCCAATCCAGATGATTTGCCCTGCCAATCCATATGATTTGTACTTTGGGGGGGGTTTGGGGGGTGTCACACTGAGTTTGTGGCACAAAATCACGGTCTCGATGCCCAGAAACGTAAGAAATAAGAAAAGCTTTAATATTGAGCCTAATATTTAGAATCACGGTCTCGATGCCCAGAAACGTAAGAAATAAGAAAAGCTTTAATATTTAGCCTTTTAAGATTTACCCTTTAATATTAATAAATAAGAAAAGCTTTAATATTTAGCCTCCCAAATAACTCAAATCTGAAACGTTGGGGTAAAGTGGAGTCTATTCCTGTCGTATATGTCGAACTCAACGACAATCCCAGGCTTCATACCTTGGGGAATTGTTCAATTGTAGCGACGAAATAAAGTTGGAGGCTCAGTTGGTGATTCTGAATTTGACCATGAAAACCGTTTCGAAAGTAACTTTTGGAATTATTGCAAAATGTAACAGGTGGGAAATTTGTCGTTGCTGACCAAAAAATCGCGGGCAGAATTTAGCTGACTACTTTTCGCTTTCCATTCAACAATTTACAAATTAACGGTTATTCTTTTAAAAGTCGATCATGATTTCTTTGTTTTGGGATGATTTTTTTTTAATCGAGTGATTGGAAGAACCGCTGAATGTGGCGACGTGAACATGGGAGCAAATACCGTATACGTCGAGCCATGGCTTGTTTAAAACCGTAATAAACGAAGAAAAACGTGATAAGAGAATGAAATGTAAGTTGAAATTTATTTTATATGCCTCCAATTTTCTATCCTATGTTTCTTAATGTAACTTCAGTGGTCTAAGTTCAAAATACAAGCTCGCGAAATTTGACAAATTTTGAAAATATGTAAAAATAGCTTGACTTTGAACTGTATTTTCTTAAAAATAGCCAGTGGCCTCAATTTCAAATATAGCTAATTGAAAAGAAAAACCTTTTCGGCGTTTGTAGGTATCAAACATATCGTCAGGAAAATAGCGGCTCACAATGTTATAGCTAAGTCTTTGAGACCCAGTTTCTTCGCACGTGTTGTGTTCAAATTTTTGCCACGAATCAAAGGTCGAAAGGTGAACTTCCTCCATGAAAACCGCCTCGAGAAGGGTCTACTGTAGTTTGAAAATTAAGCTCTTAATTTCCATTTCATGAGCATATTTTGGTTACACGTTAAATATTTTTGTACTTGATGAGATTCAAAATTTGTTGTATATTCAAGCCCGGCTTCAGTGTAATTTTGGTGATGACCGGAAAAGAAATGCAGATATTTTAAAAACTGGACGTGGCCTCACGATAAAACTTTCTAAAAATGTTCTCTGTTTCATGTACTTTTATTTGATATCTTAGGTATAAGCGTAAAAATAGGGGCTCATACAGTTTACGAGGTTATAAAATGCATGACTTGTCTCTATTTTCATGTAAACATTCGAAATATTTCGACAGCAAAGTAGCAACTGTTTCAGATCGAATGCACACGGAGCTACACGGACAGCACACTAGGGACAATGGCAGGGTACTGAAATAGAACGTCACTAAAAAATTCTGTATGATTAATTTAGATCATGTCCATTTTCAACGTAAAACAGCCATTTATTTTGCACCAAACATTTGGCAGTATTTACACAATTGCGCCTTTTTGTAAACACGCGTTGCGTGTATTCCACACAATTGCGTGGCTCATTTTGCTCGCGCATTCTCAGACAAATTTCCCACCTGTAGCAAAACGTCGTTTGAATCGAATGAACGAATAATTCCAGAAACGATGGAACAGGGCTGTTATAAATATTTTTGCGAGAAGTTATATATGTCACATAAAAGAAAGCAGTTTAACACACCAAAGTGGATGAAAACCTTAAATAATCCAAACACTGAGTTTGATTTAGCACCGCGAGGTATAGGGAGATTGCTTCTATTATTTGAATAATGCGAGCAAAAGCGTCGCCATGTCCATTTGACCAAATCAGCGTGATTGTGCTGAAAAATGCCCCATCCTTCGAACAGTCTTGTGGAGAATTGTCCAGGGTTATGGGAAACTAGATGTATACCATCACAATGGAAAACGGGCTTGTCTGTTCTTGCGGACAAAAAGGGTTCAAAAGACAATTTAGATAATTTTAAACCAATTACGTTAGAACCAGTTATGTTAAAGGTCTTGACGCCCTGGATTCGTGATAGAGTTTACAAGTTTCTTGTATCTAATAAGTTCATAGACGAAAAACTACAAAAGAATTTCTGGTCAGTGGTATCTGGTACAGTAGAGCATGCAGAGACTCTGTCCCACATCAACGTCTACTCTGTGATTACCCTGATGCAATGATAGAAGAATCTCAATCGATAGGATAACATCCGATTCCTGCGTGACTACAATTATTAAGGTGGCTGGATATATTAATCCACACAAAATCCCTTATGCAAGATTTGCGAACTATACATATGTTACCAAAACTGACATAAATTAAAAGAAGAAACATCAAAACAGATGAACATCCTGATATCTGCTGCTTAAAACCTAAAGGCCTATCTACACGATACGACTAGTCGTATACGATTCTTATCCTGGCGTATGAAAACGATTGCTGACGCCACTATTCCTGTTCATCAGTTTATGGTGAAGTTTGAAATTTGACATCTTTACACGCATTTATTCGCCGGAGTACATACGCCAGGATAAGAATCGTATACGATTAGTCGTATCGTGTAGATAGGCCTTAAGAATACGACGTTCGTAGAACTGTCAAACTATTATATATACAGTACATCTAAAGTTTTGAAAAAGGTACATCAAGAACTATCAATCCTTTACTGATCTAAATTTTCCGGGGTATCTGCCACACTTTATACAGTATAATTATGCGAATATATAGCAAGTGAACTCACCAAAAAGAAGTTTCCAACAGACCATCCTAACATTGATACTGATGATCCAAGCATAAAGACAAAGAACTGAGGACGTTTACATAAAGACATGTCGCAAAATGATTTTCTCTTCTTTTCAGAAATATTTGGAACCTCTTCAATCCAACCATAGGTTAAACTTAACAGACAAATGATGACTCCAAGATAGCCAAGTATACGAAACATAACTTTCCAGTGAAATTGTTCCAATAAAAATGTTATTATCAAAGAAAATGTTAACATTCCTGCGGGACCGCCACTGGATACTAAAGCGCATGCCATTCCTTGATATCGTGACGACATGCATTTAATAGGGGCTATCGATTTTGATGAAAATAATAAAGATGCCGCTACTGCAAAAATAAGGGAAAATGAAGGAAATAGGCCATAGATTGTATTTACGTAAGAAGCTGATATTAAGCCAACAGAATATAGAAATCCTCCTGCAATTGAAATATTACGTATTCCACACCAGTCGATGAAAGATCCCACCAGCGGACCGAGTACGAGCATTAACGAAAACTGACATGATCCGACCAGTGCTGAAAAACAATATAAACATTTATTTTTTTCCGATCCGTAGTGGCAGGTCCGTAACAACAACAACAACAACAACAACAACAACAACAACAACAACAACAACAACAACAACAACAACAACAACAACAACAACAACAACAACAGCAACAACAACAACAACAACATCAAATTTATCAAATTTTTTAAGAGGCTGCTCATGCGTGTGTTTTGTTTACATTTTTTGTTTCAAACAATAGATAAGTTAATTAAAATTCAGATCTGTGGACCCACAGATCGAAATTATAAATCAAATTATCTGTTGTTTGAAACAACAATGTAAACAAAACACGTGCATGAGCAGAACGAACTTGACAGCCTCTTTAAATAATACAAAAATAAGAATGGCCCGCAAATAGTTAAAGCAAATCGTAAATGGATGGAGCCTGTTGATTGGTTCGCCGTGATGTAAATGAACCTTCTGATTGGTTGACGAGAGGTCCGTATCATACGATACGGACCTCACACACATTATGGACCTCTCACATTTCGCCCGAGGCGTGAAGACAATTTTCAAAGTAAAAATACAATCTATACTAAACTCCCTATCGATACTAATGATAGGAAAATAAGCTGAACTGGCTCCAATGGATGTAGTGTCAAGCTCTCTCTCCTCCGCAGAGCCTCCTTAAGTATTTACAAATAACTTACATGAAGTTTCCTGAATAAAAATGAGAGCGCGCGGTGTGATGGGAAGGTTGAAATGAAGCTGGGAAGGCTCTGCCACATACTGCAACGAAGTATGGTTTTTGAACCAAACCAGTTGTTTGACCTTTTTTTAAACTTGAAATCGACGGAAATGTGGAAGAAATTGAAATAAATCTTCATAATCTGAGTATCGAAGTTCGGTAGAGTCATTTTTATAAAGGAATGCTGCAATTTAGAGGATGTTTATAATTAGATAGCTCGTATCCATTTATACTCATTTGCAATTTCTCAATATTCTTCGGTGCAAATGGACAGAAGAAGACAGTAGTGACAGTGATATTTGATTCTCTCCAGGAGATTCAAGTACAGCTGAAAAGGAAAGTGGAAAACATGTTTTAACACCCTCAAAGGTTGATATCGAACAGAACTCCAAATGATATTATATACGACGCCATCTTAGTTGATTGCATTAACTAGCAGAGGCTTCCTTTATTTCGCTCTTCCAATCAATCCTTGCGCGCTTACTTTTCCCTCACTAGAAACTTCATGTAAGCCTCTGTGGAGGAGAGAGATGTCAACCCCGAAATGTGTTTTTTTCGACCTAAATGCGAAAAAACAAGAGTTTCATTGACGTATGAGTATCGAAAAATAAGTAACAGTGCCAAATGGTTAGTTTGAAAACCTCAGCATATATATATATATATATATATATATATATATATATATATATATATATATATATATATATATATATATATATATATATAAAA
>CACRXK020005471.1:15220-17720 GCA_902702795.2 Paramuricea clavata
CCCCGAATATATGCCTACCCAAATATAAACCCACTCGTTTATCACTATTACCACTATTTATCACTATTATTACTATGCTTGTTTAACACTTGCTCATCACTATTACTATACTTAGCTTGTTTTTCACTATTACACTAACACAAAAGATTGTCCATGTATAAGCCCCCCTGTATATAACACCCCCCCCCCCTTCCCCTTGTGTAAGCCCATCAAAAATCGCTTACGAAACAATATAAGCCCAGGGCTTATAGTCGGAGGTTTACGGTATTGTCCTTATCTTTAATAACTAGAGCGTAGTACGACTATTTCTGTGAATGTTTCTATACACTATACGGTAAACCTTAGGTGCAAGAACTCGTTAAAAAGTTGAATTTTAGAATATAAGTTTCTAATTTACTATATACTTCATATATGACATACATAAGCAATGCTGTAAAGTATAATATAAATAAATTTTTCAATAGATTATTTTAATTGTTTTTTAATATTCGGTATTGCTAAAATAGCACTAAAGTCGAGTGTTATTTTAACACCAAGGTTAGAGTGCTAAAACAACACCGAAATTGGTGTTACTATGACACCAAAAACAGGGTTATTTTAACACCTTTCCAGGTGCTAATTTGACACCCTACAAAGTGGTGTTAAAATAGCACCCGAAAATGTGTTATTTTGTACCTTTTTATTTGACATCATTTTTAGTGTTATTTTAACACCTTCAAATTAACAGTGTATATATATATATATATATATATATATATATATATATATATATATATATATATATATATATATATATATATATATATATATATATATATATATATATTTGTATATATATATATATATATATATATATATATATATATATATATATATATATATATATATATATATATATATATATATATATATATATATATATATATATATATATATATATATATACACACAAGGCTTATCAATATAAAGACTTATCAATATATACAAATAGCTGGGGAGAAAGCTGATAAGTCAAGACTGCTCAAATAACAATCATGCAACGAAGCTCGATCGCTGAGTTAAAGATGTCGTGGTCAGGAGACTTTGAATCACTCAAACGGTTTGTCAAAGAGTCGTTAAACATTGTCGGGACATGGTCTTCGCCTGGCGGAGAGAAAAGGTTATTCTCAAGAAGTGATGTTAACATACAATGGTGGAAAAAAAAAATTTTTAGCTGTTGACGGTCTAGAGGCAAGTAAAGTCATTCGTTGTCTTTTAAATTTTATCGACAGTTCGTTCGCAGAACAGTGCTCCAATAACATTGAAGTTTCGTCTGATAAATACCAGTGTACCGGGGTGGAAATGGAAGGTGTAAAGTTAGATATCGTAATTTTAAAAGCTAAATTTAATAAACAATCGGACGCGCTTGAAAATTACACAACGAGATGGCCAGTCTTATTCAGTCTAAGCCTAAGGCAGCTGATCTGGGCGAATCGTTTACTGAAACCACACAGAATGGGGAAGATATTCCCATAGAGCATCTTCAAAATGACAAAATTCAGCGTTTAGAAGCAGACATTGCTATCTTAGTCAGAGGACGAAATTCCGAGGTAAATGAATTAAATAATATTATTGACACTCTTAACAAAAAGAATGAACTAAAACAAAGAGCAGCGACATATTCCATACATGTCATCGGACACAATGCATAGTAAGGATTTTGGGAGGAATCTAACCCCTGAGTGGATTGGTAGTTTACCATTAATCGAAATTAATGTACCCAAGCCTTCTAATCGTTCGTTTATTCGCGTTTAACAACAGCAAGCTAGCCAAAATCAAACAAACCAACCTAAAAGATCGGCAAGAAGTAAGCTCCCAATGCATGATCAGGATTTTTTTTGGAAACGGAAACGAGACTTAAATTGGCAAAATTACCTGACATTTGTTCGTGCGACAATGAGACAGTAAACACAATTCCTGTTATATTCGAAACGAATTAATAAGAAATATAATGTGCGATATCGACATAATCCCATCGGCCAAATAATTTAATTAAAATTCCTATTAAACACTTGCCGGGTTCCCAACATACGTTCGTTCCCTCCCTAATGCTATCTAATGTTATGTCATTGGTGCCCAAAATAGATGAATTACGCGAAGTTATCCTCAATAGTGATGTGGAAATAGCTTGTATTACCGAGACGTGGCTCAGAGATCATATCGATGATAACGTTGTTAATGTGTCAGGATTTAGGTTGGTTCGCCTTGACAGAATTAACAGTCAACACGGGGGAGTCTGTCTGTACGTAAGGAATAATATTCAATACAACATTGTACAAGACCTTTTAGACAGCAATTTTGAAATCGTCTGGGTTCATATTCGCCCTACTCGTCTTCCAAGGAGAATTCCCTGCATAATTATTGGAACGTTATACCATCCTCCAAGTGCTAACAATCAAGAGATATTAGATCATTTATTAAAATGTCTATCAACAATCGAATCTCGTTTTCCCAATAGTGG
>CACRXK020005471.1:22720-27952 GCA_902702795.2 Paramuricea clavata
TCATGTTTTCGCTCACTACTCTGGTTTATATAAATGAATACAAAGCCCAGTCAAATTGTATTCACGACCCAACGTTTCAACACTCCAGTCTAGTGTCTTCATCAGGGGTGATTTGAAGTTGCAAAGTGGCTTCTTATATACCCAATGGATGACATCATTTGCCAATAAGATGCATGTATTCTTCTAGCAAATAAGCACCGTCATCCATATTCAAAGCATGAGTACTCATCCTTATATGCCATGCTTCTATAGAATAATACATGCATCTTATTGGCAGAGGACGTCATCTCTTGGGTATATAAGAAGCCACTTTGCATCTTCAGATCACCCCTGATGAAGACACTAGACCGGAGTGTCGAAACGTTGAATCTGGTCTATGATTTGACTGATCATTTGCCTAATTTTATCATATTTAATAAATTTTCGTCTCTCCCCTCAAATGTTAAAATCTATAAGAGAGATTACTCATTGTTTAATGAACCAGATCTAATAAATGAATTTCAATCTATCAATTGGCAAACAGTATTTGCTTCAAATAGTGATCCATCTCTATAATGTTTGATAATTTTTACGCTAAGACAACTGAAATAATTGATAAACATATTCCTATAAAACAATTATCTAGAAATGAAATAAAGTTAAAATCCAAACCATGGATAACACGTGCAATTCAAAAATCAATTCATGTTAAAAAGAAATTATACAGTAAATTCTTGAAAACAAAGTCCTTTTACTATCATTCAAAATTTCAATTATATAGAAACAAATTAAACCATATTTTGAAGATTAGCAAAAGAAAATACTACAATGACTATTTTATACAAAACATCCAAGATACAAAGAGAGTATGGAAGGGCATCAAACAAATAATACACTCTAAACCTAAAGTGAGCCAGAGAATTATCAAAATTCTGGAGGAAAATAGAGAGATAACAGATCCAATGGCAATTGCAAACGCTTTCAATAATTTTTTTGCTAACATCGGAAATAGTTTGGCCTCTTTAATACCAAATGTTGAAAAGTCGCCTTTTGATTATCTCACTAATTCTCCATGTGACAGCTTATATATTTCTCCAGTTACTTCGGAAGAGATTGTAAATGAAATTTCTAAATTAAAACTCGGAAAGGCTACTGGTCCATTTAGTATACCAGTGTCAATTCTGAAAATCCTTGGAACAGTGATATCGAAGCCATTGGAAATTTTATTTAATGTTTCTTTTTCAATGGGCGTTGTACCAAGCAATTTTAAAATAGCAAATGTTCTACCGATTTATAAGAATGGATCTCCAACTAGTACTTGTAATTATCGTCCAATCTCTCTTCTTTCAGTATTCAGTAAGCTCTTAGAGAAACTTATGTCAAATAGGCTGCTTGATTTTATCCAACGAAAAGCAATTTTGTTTGATAATCAATTCGGATTTTGTGCTAAACACTCTGACTTTGCCGTTCTTAGTATAATTGATAAAATAGAAAAAGCAATTGATGAACGAGATTTTTCTTGTGGAATATCTTTAGATCTTAGTAAAGCCTTTGACACAGTCAATCATGAAATCTTAATAAAAGAATTAGAGCATTATGGAATACGGGGTGTAGCTAAACACTGGTTTGAATCCTATCTTAGAGGCCGCTATCAAACAGTTACAGTAAATAATACTAAGTCTTTGACTAATATTATTTCTTGTGGTGTACCACAGGGATCCGTTCTTGGCCCAATTTTATTTGTTTTGTATGTCAATGATTTTCATCACAGTTCTAACCTCTTCGATTTTCATTTATTTGCCAACGATGCAAATTTGTTCTACCGACATAAAAATATTAATATTTTGCAATCAGATGTTAATACCGAATTAAATAGTATTAATGTCTGGCTATGTGCCAATAAGTTATCGCTCAATGTAGAAAAATCAAATTTTGTCCTTTTTCATCCATCACAACGAAAAATAGGTATCAATTTTCAATTAAGTATAAATGACAAGATTATTAAACAATGCTATTCGGTTAAATATCTGGTCTGATTGACTCTAACCTTGGTTGGAAATCTCAAATTGAATATGTACTGCTAAAAAAATTAAGAGAAGTGTGGGCGTTCTATCTAAATTACGGTACTATGTTCATACTAACATTCTGATTAATCTTTATTATACTTTGATTTATCCATTTTTAATATATGGTATAATCGTCTGGGGTAATACTTACCCCAGTACAATACAACCACTTTTTGTTTTACAAAAGAAGGCCATGCGTATTATAACGTTTTCTGAATATAACAAACATTCAAGTCCATTGTTTAAGTTATTAAATATAATCAAGATCTTTGATTTGGTAACTTTCCATATTGCATCATTTATGTATAAATTCCACCATCGACTATTGCCCTCAGTTTTTGATAACTTTTTCACTCCAATAGATAGAATACATAATTATAATACAAGATTGGCATGAAAACAGAGTTATTACCTTCCTAAAGCAAGAACTAATTATGGTTTATTCAATATAAGATTTCAAGGAACCAAGATATGGAATTCCATAAACGAAAATATAAAACTGTTTTCTTTTTCAAAATTCAAAAATAAACTAAAAAGTGATATATTGCATAAATATTAAACATTTTATTCTCAGTAAAATTTTTCTTCTTCTTGCTATATAAGTTGATAAAGCTGTTCTGATCCTTTTCCTTCATCCCAACTCCAAACCAAAATCTACTGGTATTGTATTATTATAATATGTTGCAATTGTAAATTGTATTTAATTTATTCTTAGTGTAGTTCTATGTGTAAGTCTGTTTTCTGTTACTGCTAGTGTCATGTTGTACCTATTTTCCGATTATATAAGTTACTTAAGTATTTTTGCAAACTGGCTTCCTGGCATTTTTAGCCATCTTAGGTTATTTCGGGAAGCCAGTACCCTACTTTTATTACAATTAATTTGTCTTATAATCCATGTAGTATTTTAACAAATGGGTACAATAAAGTGTATTGTATTGTATTGTAAATTCGCTAGTGGAAAACCGGCATAAAAGAATGTTATACTTTCGTGCAACAGACTCGAGTCACTCTTTATTTTGGCCATCTTCACCTGCAGACGCATCAACCGTTTTCTAAAAGTACAAACAATTTGCATGTTAGAAACAGACATTTCACTGACTCAACAGATTCGATCGTGCTCTGAAATATAAGTCGCGCAAATTTTCCAATACGCTATTGGTCTTCCTGTTGGAAAAGATTCAATGGAACAAATTCATAAATGATTGTGTAACAACAGCTATACGTTATTTACCATCTTGGAAAAACAAACACAAAATTATTCAAACTAAGGGCCTTGATTTCAAATTTCCCTATAGTTCTCATGTTACAGGAATGTTTAAGATAAAAAACGAGTCTATAATAATATGCAGCAAACATGTTGAACGTATGCATTTAAAATACGATAATACTCAGATTAAGAATCCATTTTATTGTAATGCAATGTATGAACTATTTACCGGTTTTTAGGACATGCCCTTTCGAAAAAATGCATCATGCTGTGTCCATGCCATGAAAGCTCTACTATTGTGTTTAAAATGTCTTGTTTATTAAAGGAAAATATCAAAGGTCAACTGACAAGACAGCAATACAGTAAAAACATATAACCAAACAGCAAAATATATACTTACATTCGGACTATAAAGTCATGGCGTTCCACGTTCGTATGATACGATTTACTGGTATATGCAACAACGTCAACAACAAACTGTTGGAAGGACTACATGAGAAGAGATAATCAAATGTTAGAAAACCTTGAATGGACATTCCACGAAATAAGCAAATTTACATTAGAAGAGATATATGTACTGTTGAATATATACATACCTTCGAACGTGGATATGAAAATCGAATAATTTCTTGCGTAAACTTTGCCTCAAAAAACTATACGCTCAGCGAACAACATGCACAAATAAAATACATTGCAATTTGAGAATAGAATAAATTACGCACATTTCGGCTCAGTCGATATATGAACAGCGGTAATTACATGTGTACCTTGATCTGAAAGTGTAATCCTTTTCAAAACGTTTGGCTACGTGTTTAAAACGTTTTCTCGACGTTGGCGGAAAACGTAAATCTGCAACGCAATAAGAACGTAGTTGCCACGTACCGACCAGTGGACCTGTACGTGTTTAAAACGTTTTCTCGACGTTGGCGGAAAACGTAAATCTGTAACGCAATAAGAACGTAGTTGCCACGTACCGACCTGTGGACCTGTACATGTTTAAAACGTTTTCTCGACGTTGGTAGAAACTGTAAATCTATAACGTTATGAGAACGTAGTTTCCATGTCAGGATATTCATTCTAATTAGTGTCGTGTACGAATAACGTTCTAATTAAGTTATTTGAAGGTTAGGTCGGACCTAACCAAACCACAACCAATTTAAAACGTTGTATTTACATACTGTGCCTAGCTGGGTTGCTGTGGGGCTTTGACGCTCAAATTCGGCACCCTGAGACTACCTTGAGCTGGTGTTAGGGTCACAAGTTCACTTGTTATATAGTTAGTGTCAAAGTTCAATTTTTCTGTTTGCCGGTTGGTCAAAACCATACCACGTGCCTGGTCCCCAAGTCGTCATGTTCACTGCATGCTTTGCCGAGGAGGCAACCGGTCCACAATGAAACATTATTGACCGGTCAATAATAAAATGGGTGTAACACGCATGGTGTCAACCATGAAGTTCCAAAGTTTTGTTAAACATTTACTGCGTTACATTTATCCAGTTTTAGTTTCAAATTAAGTTTACTCCAATAACCAGTGAATTATCATACTTTGACACTTATTTACTATATAACAATTCCTTGGGAAAACAGTGTGTTTTGTGCCCCCCTCTGCTTTGTCTTGGGCAACAACGGCGGTCTCGGGTCCACAAAACACTGCTTTCCCTCGGTCTCAGTAAATAAGTGATAAATAGCTCATCCGCGAGGGGTTCTTCCTGACCAAAGAGTTGCAGAAGGAGAATTTCATTCAAAGCTTCATGTACCAGGTCTACATACTGTTCAAAAGCCTCAATTGCTCGCATGAAGTGGGTAAATTTAGATTTGTATGCTTTTGTGAGGGCAATGTAGGCACAGTGAGGTGGGCTTTTTGCAATTTCTGCGAGGGATGTGATATCTCGTCTCCATCCTTGGACTTTATCTCTGCAATACTGGTCTTTATATTCTTTGGATCCTATAACAGCCCCCAAGTGGCATTTTCTTGTGGTC
>CACRXK020005472.1:0-27951 GCA_902702795.2 Paramuricea clavata
AACGGTAAACTATAGAAAGTTTAAAAACTTTGACTCCATCAAATTTCGTAATGATATTAGTCTACAAAATTGGAGCCATATTATAGAACTTGAAAATCCTAATGATATGTGGCATGCTTGGAAAACTACATTCAATTCTGTAGTCGATAAACATGCCCCACTTTGTACAAAACGTGTCAAGGCTTCTAAATCGCCTTGGATTACGTCTCACCTGAAGGACGAAATGCACAAAAGAGATATTCAAAAAATCAAAGCGATTCGTTCCAACGATCCTCAGGATTGGTCTTCATTTAAGAAAATGCGTAATTCAGTTAATCACAAAATCTTTCGTGCTAAAGAAACTTATTTCAAAAATGCTTTCTGCGAAAATAAAGGAAACCCTAAAAAGACTTGGAATATTATCAACGAACTTACATCTAAGAATCAAAAAACTGCTCAAATTACCAAAATTAATTTGAACGGTCACTTAATTAATGATTCTAATAAAATCGCTGATGCATTTAATGAATATTTTTCTAACATCGGCCCCAAACTTGCGGATAACATAGACTTCAATGAAGGCAACCGGTCCTACCATGAATATTTATCTGGTCAAAATACTAATACGACGTTCCAGTTGAAAGAAACAAATTCCTTAACAGTTTCTGTACTTTTGTCCAAACTAAGTAGGTCAAAAGCAGTTGGCTTGGACAAAATCTCCGCTAGATTACTTCGAGAGTGCCCTG
Organism: Paramuricea clavata; assembly: GCA_902702795.2. NCBI lineage: Eukaryota > Metazoa > Cnidaria > Anthozoa > Malacalcyonacea > Plexauridae > Paramuricea > Paramuricea clavata. The sequence goes on from CACRXK020005472.1 coordinate 726, forward strand.
ATTTAATCGCCGAACACCTTAGTCTCATCTTTAATCGTTCTATTATCACAGGCATATTTCCCAATGAGTGGAAATGCGCAAAAGTTGTCCCAATTCACAAGCAAGGGAAACGTAATTGCGTTGATAATTATTGTCCGATTTCCATTATCCCTGTTGTGACTAAGGTTTTTGAAAGGATAATTTATGACCAGTTACATTTATATCTATCTGAAAATAAACTCCTAACTAATTGTCAGTCAGGGTTTCGTGGTTTACACTCAACTGTCACTGCTCTTCTTGAGGCCACCAATGAATGGGCTCATAATATAGATCATGGAAACATAAATGCTGTCCTGTTTCTTGACCTCAAGAAGGCGTTTGATACTGTAGATCACAAAATCTTGTTAGGTAAGCTTAATGCATATGGCATCAGTTTGATACTGTAGATCACGAAATCTTGTTAGGTAAGCTTAATGCATATGGCATCAGTTTGATACTGTAGATCACGAAATCTTGTTAGGTAAGCTTAATGCATATGGCACCAGTTTGATACTGTAGATCACGAAATCTTGTTAGGTAAGCTTAATGCATATGGCATCAGTTTGATACTGTAGATCACGAAATCTTGTTAGGTAAGCTTAATGCATATGGCATCAGTTTGATACTGTAGATCACGAAATCTTGTTAGGTAAGCTTAATGCATATGGCATCAGTTTGATACTGTAGATCACGAAATCGTGTTAGGTAAGCTTAATGCATATGGCATCAGTGGAGTAGCTGGAAATTGGTTTAGATCTTATCTTAGTGAACGTCAACAAATGTGTTGTGTTAATGATCATTCTTCAAATAGTCATTTTCTTCGATGTGGAGTTCCCCAGGGAACTATATTAGGTCCACTTCTATTTTTAATCTACATCAATGACCTGCCTAATTGTCTTGTACATTCCCGTGCACGTATGTTTGCTGATGACACTAATTTGACATATGCAAGTAATAATATTTACGATATCAATCATAACTTTAATGAAGATCTTGCCCATGTCAGTGAATGGTTATCAGCAAATAGGCTTACTTTAAACCAAACTAAAACTGAATTCATGTTGATTGGCTCCCATCAAAGGATAAATACTTTTCACGCAACTCCTTCTTTGGCAATTAACAACGTTCCAGTTAGGCAAGTCTCTCACACAAAGTCACTGGGCACACATATCGATGAGAAGTTGTCCTGGAATGTTCACACTGAAAAATTGTGTAAAAAAGTTGCTAGTGGCATAGGTGCTTTAAAGCGCATAAGACCTTTTGTTTCACCTTCCACAATGCAACTGATTTACAAATGTCTAGTCCAGCCATATTTCGACTACTTCTCAGTTATCTGGGATAGTTGCGGGAGTACTCGTGCGGATAAACTACAAAAACTACAAAATCGTGCCGCAAGAGTACTGACGTCATCCAGTTATGATACAAATGCCGATTATCTGTTTGAAATACTTGGTTGGAAAAATCTTGCATCTCAGCAATAGAATAGAATAGAATAGAAACTTTATTTCACGAGGTAAAACGTATTAACCGTAAAAAGTTATCTAACATACGGCCCTCGCACTATTTCAGCGTAAGATTATTATTATTATTATTATTATTATTACTATTTCAGCGTAAGATTGCCAAAGCTATCATGATATATAAATCTGTGAATGGCCTTGCATGCACCAGATTACCTCTCCGAAATGTTTGTTGATGGCAGTAACATTACAAATTATACGTTGAGAGACACCACCGGCAAACTAGCGATACCACAACCGCGTACAAACTATTTGAAAAATAGTTTTAGTTACAGTGGTGCGGTACTGTGGAATTCTCTTCCTATAGAATTACGGCAGGCTAGCTCTTTACGTAAATTCAAGGCTGATTGTAGCAACTTCATTCGATAATTTTAATATTTTTACTCCTATCTACATTATTAGTTAATAATGCACGGCAATCATGGAAAACAGGTATTAATAATGTATTTCCATATTTTGTTATTTGTAATGTCCCTTGTCTATTTTATTGTAAATCCTGATGAGTCTACCGTGGTTAAATAAAGTTCACTTACTTACTTACTAACGTTGTTCTGACAAGTCTGTGACATGCTTGATATAACAAGATTGTTACAATCTTGTGTTGACAACCTTGTAACATCCTTGTTATATCATGGCTGTAACAAACTTGTTAGCACAATCTTGTAACAAGGCTGATAATGGCATCAAGCTTGTTACAAGTTGTTATAACAGCTTGTTTCAAACTTGTTACAACAAACTGGGAACAAGCAGTGCGAGCACAACTTGTTGACAGCTTGTGAACAGACGTGTAACAGCTTGTTTGCAGACTTGTAACAACTTGTGCGTTTTTACGTGTGTAGTCTCCCATTATTAGCGACTGTTTTTTAGTCGCGTCCGTGTCGCAGATTTGGTGCATTTTAGACTAGATGTGCACACTGTAACGTTTCCGAGCGTTTCTAAAATGTCGTTTCCAATTTTGTCAGTTTGACGCTCTGTCCACGGAAACGATTTCACTGCATGCAAATGTTTGTCTAGTTTTCTACGCATACCTACTTAGCGGGCTGTGCCCTCACGTAAGGTATGCTTACTTTGGCCAAGAATTCCTTTCCTCAAAATTAGCCAATCACAGCTTTACCCACGAAAATTGTGAGGCTTGACCTTTGACCTTGAGGCTTGGGTCGTACATATCTTCATTTGTACGTATTCATATTCATATCTTAAATCGATTATCTGCGAGAGCTGAGAGATATATTTGTTATACATATACCAGTCTACAGATTTACAATATGGAACAATTGTAAAATCTGTTAGAATTTGTCGAGCTATTGCAGTGAACAGACAGTGTAGTAAAATCTAACAATATCACCTAAAATATTTCGCGATGTTTTGATTACTTTACAAGCGTTTGCAGCCAATTTCAGGTGTAACAACGGGTAATATATACTGGACAAAGACGTCAAGACAAAGTTATAAAGGTACAGTGTACACTACTGCGGGTGTAGATAATAGATTTATAAATACTAATTGAAGATTACAGAATTCAGCTTATATAAAATACTGAATTGATTCATTGCATACTTCGGTTTCTAAGTTTGTATATGACTAGCCAGTTTATAAAGTTTAATAAAATCGTAATTACAAAAGTCGCTCTGATATTGAACGTTTGTAAACTTATAGTATATATTGAATATACATGTCGTCACGCAGTCGCGTCAAGTTCAAAACAAGTATTACCACTGAAAAGTTTTATATACATTTAAGCCTTCGCCGTACATTCGTTGGAAAAATATTCAATATTTTCTGGCTTCGACTGCTATTGATCAGAAAACTCGATCTGTTCACATTTATGGCCATTTAAATACGTATATATTATTATTCGATTATCGCTGACATTCAAAGTAGGCGTGTCTAGCGTATTTGAATGCTATTGGCTAATGGAATACAATGGGAAGGCGATGGCCAAAGTAAGCAGACCGTACGTGGCGGGCCCAAACCCGCTAAAGTAGGTCTGCGTAGGAGAGTAATGTTTGTCTCGACAAAAACTCCATCTCTCGCGGCTTCTTACTTTCTCAGATCACCGTTTATTTTCTACCAGATGGAGTCATTACTTGTCAACGAGTTTCCTAAAATGTCCTCTGTTCATTATCCCCGAGCCGACGACGAGCCGATAATTTTTCCGGAAAATTTTTTTGGTACTAGTCGGGCAGAATCCCGAAAAGTCGGGCAATTTTCTTTCCGCCCCCCTAATTTTTTCCTTCCGGTACGCCCATGCTAGTCTTTCACACTCTGCATGCATGAAATAGATTAATCTATAAACTGTTGTCAAAAAACAGTGTCAAAAATCTCAAAACAAAATCGCTCGGCAGCATCTTAACCTTGCGAAGATGACGTAAAAGTGATTTTCTTGAACACGACTTGGCTGCTAGGAGAGATACCCGATCGGAATAAATATGCCACTGAAACATTAGTAAATGCATGAATGCTTTATTGTAGCTTTATTGCAAACAGTAGCCGAGCTCTCAGATTGCAATATCATTGCATGTGTCACATGTGGATTATATGCAAATTAGTATACAAGCAGTAGTCATTTTGTCGCCAATTTCTGGTACTGAACAATATCCCATTTTATCACTACACATAATCTAATTTATCACTGCACAAATCTCATTTATCACTGCACAAATTGGTTATCACTGCACCTTAGAATAATCCCTGAATTAAAGGCAGTTCAGTTTTATAACGAACACTTTAAAACGTTTTGCGAAGCGTTTGTCGTTGAATTTTATTTTAAATTGAAGCTTATATTACGTATAATAACATACCTAACATATATATGTTGGGAAATTGATAATTTTGTAATTAAAAGTGATATTTTTAGGCGATTTTTTATTTGTAAGAATATTCTTAAAAAAATATCGTGTTACAATGACAACTACTTTAGATACTTCATGTTCAGAAAATACAATGGTTTTGTCAGCAAGGCGAGGGTTTCTGCATGCATGTGTTTTCTAGTAATAAAGTAAACAGTTTTATCATGTATGTTCAACATCACCGATAAGAAGTCTGTCGTTCCTTCGAAAGCAAAACAAATTTTGAATCGTTCATAAATCATTATACACTTGAAATGCTAAATATTTTGTTTTATCTGTTGCTAAAGTTTTTAACTTAAGAATTAATGATACCAATGAAAGATCTAAGCTTTCAGGAAACAAAGAATATAATATTTTGATGTTAATTAAGCCGCCATCTTTAATTTTTAGGCGCTTCTCCGAAAACGTTTTTAGCATTGAAAACGTTTGTGTCACAAGACGTAGTTTTCATCCGTTTTTGTGTGGACACGGCTTGAAAACTACACTTTTTGAAAACGTTACAGCTGAAAACGCTCGAAAACGTTACCATGTAGTGTGCACATATTAGTCTTTAGCCATCAGATCACGGCACTTTTGGTATACTGTAAGGGGGGGGGGCATGTAAAGATTCGGGCTTACGGATCGAAAGCTTTGCAGTAATAAATTTACGTGGTGTTTCCACAAACAAAAATTATTATATAATCAACTTATCTGTATTTAGTTTGTTGTTACATTGATATTGTGTATATACTAGAAAATACATGCATGCAGAAACCCTCGCCTTGCTGACAAAACCATTGTATTTTCCGAACATGAAGTATCTAAAGTTGTTGTCATGGTAACACGATAATTTTTTAAGAATATTCTTACAAATGAAAAATCGCTTAAGGTGGCTCGATATAGTTATCACAAAAACTCTGCTCAAGAATCGCGAACTCAAAACCGGGTAACAATTTTTACGCGCAGGTCGCGGAAACTGATTAACAAAATGAAAGAACTTCCAAAATGACTTGACGTGAGCAGTTGCTCGCGCCATATCATGCCATTGCGCGTGTTCTATAGCGTTTTATATCAATTGCTGACGTCATTAGAATTTTCCATCTTAGAAAAACAATGCGCTATATCTCTTTATTTTGCCTGGTGACCTATGTTCAAATTTTGCATGCAGTATTGCATCGCTAAAAACTTTCATCATACAAAAAATAAAAAAATTCTGTAATGCCAAAAAAAAATTACAGAAGAATATGACATTTTCGCATTTTCCAAAAAAATGGCATTACAGAATTTTTTTATGTTTTGCTAATTGTTAGCTTTTCGTCTAAGTAAAATAATGCAAGAAAAAAAATTGGGGGTCACCAAGCTTTTTTCCCAACTATACGAGAATAGAGGCCATTTTGGAGTGAATTTCGTACACGTATGTCGTCATAGCAACGAACTATCTGTTACTATAACTAATATAATTTGAAAGTAGAGATATCAAAATATATAAAAAACCTAATATCTGCCGAATAAATCCTAAAAATGCGTAGTTTGAACATGTCAAAGTGTTAAACACCTGAATTTCTGAAAACTGTATCGAGCCACCTTAAAAATGTCACTTTTAATCACAAATTTATCAATTTCCCAACATATATATGTTAGGTATGTTATTATACGTAATATAAGCTTCAATTTAAGGTAAAATTCAACCACAAACGCTTCGCAAACGTTTTAAATTAAATAATAAAGTGTTCCTTATAAAACTAAACTGCCTTTAACAATTAAATGGCTTTAATTATCGATAAACTTTGAGTGTGCAATAAAATGATTTCAAATTCTCGCATGCAAATAACTTTGCTTTCTTTTTTATTTAAAAAATTCAATATAATAAAAAAGGGAACCAATATTAAAGATACACTGAAATTATATGCTGTCTTGTTTTATAGTTGTTTCATATACGCAAAGGCCGTCGGGTTTTATAATGGATAAAATCAATATTTAAAACAAACTTACCTTCGTTAACGTCGGCTCCCTTCTTTTAGCCGATTCTTTCGCCCTTTCTTTCTTGAAATTTACAAAATCTTGCAAAAATGCGAGCAAAAATGAAATATATTTGCAAGAAATTTATCAATCATCAAATCAAGAAATGTTTGTTATTTCGCTGTCGTCATGCAGTCGTTATAATGCAAACTTGAAATTGGACCAATCAGTGTCCGCTATTCATGACAGTCCGCCATATTTTTGAGATCAGTGAGGATGACCACCCACCGAACCACTCACGGTAACCCACGCCCGCGCTCATTGATGAACTTTAGACCAATGCTTTAGACTTGGCTAATGCGGTAATCGTTCCATGTTTCGCGCACCAATATAGTAAACGTTATGTAATGCCGGATATTATAGTGTACTGAAAAGTTAACTGGATACCTCCATACACGTATATACACACCGTAAACCTATACCTAACCTTAAACCTAACCCTAACCCCTAACCCTAACCTAACCCCTAACCCTAATACCTAACCCCTAACCCCAACTTATATTGGTGCGCGAAACATGGAACGATAACCGCTAATGCTTTCGTTTCTCCGGGTGTAAATAGCCGGGGGGGAATTAGTACCCTCGCACGGCGCTTCGCGCCGTCGGCTCGGGGATTAATAGGAAAAAATTAGCCAATTTACTCATGCTTGTGATGGCATACAAAGCAAACGTTCTTTCAAAACCGGGGGATGAAGTTGTAAAAAATTGTATAGTGCATTACAAAATGTTGAATTTCTAAGTGCAAGAAAGTTCACAACTTTGATGCGGGTCCTTCAGAAAGGCATACAAAACTTAAGCATTCTGCAAAGTCTGCCTTTTGATCTCACTTCACTGATCATTTCATAAGCTTTCTTGAAAACCTCGTCTATTCCTTCACCAGATACCGTTGAGCATTCTATATAACATGAAGCCCCAATCTTTTTTGCCATTTTCTTGCCTTCTTTGTGGAATACAAATTCACCTGCTTTTTCCTCGAAACGTAGATCTGTTTTTAAACCAAGCAATATTATTCGTATGTCTTTAATATTTCTACCACAATGCTCCCGTATTTCTGTCAGCCATTTCTTGACATTATTGAAACTCTCGCAAGAATCGATGGAGTAACACAGCACTATCACAGCTGTGAAGGAACAAAGGCCTGTGTACCAAATACGTCTTGTCTTGACATCCTCCATGCGTCTATCATCAATTAGCCTGGAAATCACAAGACATGGCTCTTCATGAAACAGGTGATATTTATAGTGAACATGTTCTCTAAATTCACTTGACTGGACTGGATAAGGACATGCTTTCATTTTCATTGCTTTGACAAGACTTGTTTTACCACATGAAACGTCTCCAACAAAATAAAGATCCAGATACGATATTTGTCTGCTTTCATCAATTCTGCCAGCATGCTCTAAAACAAGCGATGATAAAAGATGTGACATTTTAAATGGTGTTCCCATATCCCTGTTGGGACATTCCAAATTGGCGAAATTCATTGATCAACAAATGATTAGACCCTGTTTAGAAGTTACTATTCCTACAGTGTTTAAGACAACAACCAATAGTCAATACTGAACCAGACCGCGGGGCGCCCATAGGAGGAGGGCGGTAAAAAGGGCAATTTGCCCCTGGAAAAATGAAATATACATAGATACAAAATAATCAATGGCTATTTGTCAAGCTAAAAAGTTTGGGTGACTGTTTGTGACGCTACATAGAATAAAAACTGATAATAAACAGTCATATACATGCATTGAATGAGGTTTTTGTGATATCTAGAATTATTATACATTGTATAGTTGGTAAAAGCAATTTGATTGGCTAAGAGCTTACAGTTAAATCGCGCAATCACACAACTTGAGCCTGAGATGATTAGCAAGCGGTATTTATTTAACACAAATAAATGTATAATAAAACAATTATTGAATTCGGTTTTTGCGATATGCAAAACTATCAAGGTCTCGGTAAGCGTTATCAGCCTCGCCTTCGGCTCGGCTGATAACGCTTACCTCGGCCTTTGCATGATAATCCGCACGGCTATTAGTCGTTTTCACATTAGAAGACGGACAAGTCGTCCAGACGAACAAATCGTCTCAAAATCGTCTTTTAATCGGACAAATCATCAGATGTGAAAACGTGTCGGACAAAATTTTAGACGAACAAGTCGTCTGAATTTGTTCGACTACTTGTCCGTCTGTGAAGACGATTTTTGAGAGACGATTTGTTCGTCTAGACGACTTGTCCGTCTCTAATGATAATAGGGCTAATTTTAAAAACCTCATCCAATAATTGTTAATTATCAAGGTCAAGGTAACTAGGTAAGTGTTATCAGTCGAGCCGAAGACGAGATTGACAACACTTATGAGACCTTCATCACCGTTGGGTTTCCAGTGAAATTTATATAATAAAGATTAAAGCTATATGTGTGGATCATGGATATGTCACTCCATCGTCTATTAAAGTGAGAATACTTTCTGACGAATGTGGTATACTTTCTCTTGTTCAAGATATACAACTTTAGAATGTGAAGGCAAGAATATGGATGATCATCAAATACTATACGTACAATATAATGGTAAACTATGTGGCTGAACAAACCAAGATAATTTACTTATTACAGCGATGGCTAACGCTTTCATCGAAAAGCTGGAACTGTGAAACATTCACGAGATTGACAACATTAGCAGAAACATTTATGAACAATAAAGATATTTAAGTAATTTTTTTATTCCTGGTATTGTAATTTTACAGTAAACGTAAAAGCTATATGGTGGATAATGGATATTAGTATAAACCTACTAGTAGGCTATCACATTTCGTGCCTTCTGATTGGCTACGCTACGAGTAGGCTATTAGTGATAGCCTACTAATATGAGAAAATTCAAAATGGCGGAAAATTCGCGTTTTGCACTTTTGCCGAAGTGTCTGATGATTTTTTGGACGACTTGTTGAACAATTCTGTACTAAAACCCCCCGAAAAAAAGCAACAAAAATATGGAATGGCAATTTTTAACGGTAAGAAAATAGACAAAATAATATACACTCAATGAAATTTTAAAATTAAAACTGAATTTTGTAAAACATTTTACGCGAACAAAAACTAAAATATTTGTTTACCTTTAATGGTTTTATAATGTTTTTTTTTGTGTATTTTTGTGTTGTGTTTGCCGCCCAGTTGTAAATTAAAGTTAAAGTTTATACTAAAACAATTAGACAACTCGGCCTCGTTGTCTATGAGCAAATAGTCAACTCGGCTTCGCCTCGTTGACTATTCGCTCATAGACAACTCGGCCTCGTTGTCTGATCGTTAATTATGTCACTCCGGCCATCGTCTATTAAAGTGAGAATACTTTCTGGCGAATGAGTTATATTTTCTCTTGTTCAAGATATACAACTTTAGAATGCGAAGGCAAGAATATGGATGATCATCAAATACTATACGTACAATATAATGGTAAACTATGTGGCTGAACAAACGGAAATAATTTACTTATTACAGCGATGGCTAACGCTTTCATCGAAAAGCTGGAACTCATGTGAAACATTCACGAGATGACAACATTAGCAGAAACATTTATGAACAATAAAGATGTTTAAGTAATTTTTTATTCCTGGTATTGTAATTTTACAGTAAACTACATAAAAGATTTTGAAGTAAATATTTCGTTCTATGAACGTTGTGTGAACGTTTCGCTTCAATATATTTACGTTTCGTAAACGTTGTGTGAACGTTTCGCTTCAATATATTTACGTTTCATAAACGTTGTGCGAACGTTTTTTCTTACGTTTTTCGACAACGTTGTGACAACGTCCCCTGGAGTCGACAAAATAACGTCGGGCGCACGTAAATTGACAACGTTATCGCAACGTAAACCGAACATTATGACAACGTTGATACAGTAGGTACCGTCTCTCAGGCAGAAATCGGGCCATTGATTCAGTACTTGCTTGTCACCTGATGATCATTATTGGGTTCAATTGAACCATATTAACTTGTTTGTAAAGATCCGATTTACCTTTGACTAAATAGTATAAATGTTGTAAATTCTCACAAAGTCAGAGTAAAGTCGTATATCATATATACCTTGATAAAACGCAGTTCTATCGGCGGCAGCTGAATAGGATGATACGAATTCACAATACAAACACATTCCAATATCACCACACACTAGTAAAACCTCATGCGTAAAACCTCGTTCTTATACGACAGTTCTCCTAAAAATAAACTTCATTCGATTGGTTTGTTTTGTGAGTTGTGCTCCGATGTGCTATGTCACAATTGCCACGCCACTCAACTATGACGTCAATGTCAAACAAAGTATGGCTGTTTGACAAAAGTATACGTGGCGCCAACATGAGCACAATATCCTGTATGCCATTTAGCCAAGATTAATTAATAGGTTAATAATTTGTGATACGGGAATATTAAATTGTGATCTGATCTAAAACGCCACACGAGTCAGAACACGAGTGACCACAATTAGTGAACACGAATGGACACGAGTCACACGAATGAACGCGAATGGAACACGAGTGAACACAAGTGAACACGATTGAACACGAATGACGAATGGAACAGTATATACTTGCAAGCAAGATGACATACCGCAATATATACTTGCAAGATGACGTACTAAACTACCAAAAGCTCTTGTTGTTGAACATACAGGCCTGATTCCACGGGCGCTTTTTCTCGGCGAAATGCGAAATATTTCGCCTGTTTCTTTTGAATTGTGAGCAATCAAGTAGAAATAATTTATTCGAGTAGTCTCAATTCAAAAGAAACAGGCGAAATAATTCGCATTTCGCCGAGAAAAAGTGCTCGTGGAATCAGGCCTTAAGAACCGTAGACTCTGGGCACGAGATTGTACACCACTGTAGAACGCATAAAAATTTGGTATAGTTTAATCGTACAGATGTAATATAGGCATTCATTTTCATGTTGTTTTATTTTACTCTTGAGAGCGAAGTGTTTTCTGTCTTTTGAAAACAAAAACTGCAGTTATATTATTGACACTATTCTCGCTTGCTTCATATTTTAGAACTTCCACTTATTAATATTTAACTACCACTATACAGGGTGTATCAAAAAAAAGGTAATCGAACTTCAGCGCGCTATTATACGTGAATCACTCGGCGTATGAACAATTGGTTTTCATATTTGGAAAGATCAGGCTTTTAGCTATTGAATGACATGCTTTTCATACCAAGTGGAGAGAAAATAAACATGTACGAGGCCGATTAAAAATGTTAGTCAAAATCGCATATTTTCACCTCTGTGCCTAATTAAAACAATGCATAACAAAAGAAAAAACAATTAATCACGAACGTGTCGTAGCTTAGCTAAGATTTATTCCTACTTAATAATTAATTATGAATATGTGCGTAGTTAATGAAGTGAAATTCATCAACTTAAGTACCAAAGGGAGTTCATTTTCAATGGTTTTAGACCCAACTCTCAACGGTGAAAATATGCGATTCTGACTAACATTTTTATCGGATTCGTATTTGCTCATTTTTTATCCATTTGGCATGAAGAAGATATCATTCAACAGCTAAAAGCATGATCTTTCCGAATGTGAAAAAATCTCGTTCATACGCAGAGTAATTCAGATACAATAGCGCGCTGAAGTTCGATTACCTTTTTTTTTATACACCCTGTATTAATATTCAAGACAAGTTGCTGTTAACGTTTTTGTTAATGTTTTGGGGGAGGAATATGTTTGATACAGTTCAAATTTGGAAAATAAACCATTGCATAGTTAGTTGTGATATTTCCGTAAGGGAGCGGTCATTATTTATGGCGGGGGATGATGGCACCGAAGAGAAATGTTTTTCTTAGAAAAAAATTGGCTGACCAACAATTAAAAAGTCAAATGTTTTTTTACCAAACCGTAAATATACCCTGGCGGCAATCGGTATAGTCAGAACAATCAGTATATAGTCAGAATAATCAGTATAGTCAGAATAATCAGTATAGTCAGAACAATCAGTATAGTCAGAACAATCCGTATAGTCAGAATAATCAGTATAATCAGAACAATCAGTATAGTCAGAACAACCAGTATAGTCAGAATAATCAGTATAGTCAGAACAATCAGTATAGTCAGAATAATCAGTATAGTCAGAACAATCAGTATAGTCAGAACAATCAGTATATAGTCAGAACAACCAGTATAATCAGAATAATAATAATAATTTATTTAAAACTGATTTTGTAACCAGTAGGTTAAATTACATCAGAAATTTACAAAATTTGTATCTACTGTTAAAAAGTATTAAGTTATCGTTATATTATATTATTAAGAATATTAAGAGTTCAAAAGTAGCAAAAAACAATAGGCCTATACTTCTACTCAGTTATTTACTGTTTTCTTTGGAAATAATTTGAGGAAAAAACGATTTCCTAAAACGTTCAGTTCTACATAGGTAATTGTTATACTTGCATCTTGGTCGCATATCGTAGTCTGCTGTTGCTTTATGATGCAATAGTTCGCTTAGTTTATCGTTATTCTCATTCTTTTTAAAAAATTGTTCACATAATGTTTCTCTCCTTGCTTTTTGTAAAGGGATACCAGTAAAATTCCGGGCTTCTCTGTAACTCATTAATGGCAACAAGATTCGCAAAGCACGCCGTTGAATCTTTTCAATGTCTTCGCTCAAATACTCTTGGATGTTGAAATGCCAGACTTGGCAGGCGTATTCAAGGACAGGCCTAATAATAGTGGTGTACACAGTGATTAACGTGTTCGTATCCGCGTTTGATCGTTTCAGCACTCTCAGCATGTAGAGTCTTTTTCCTGCTTTTTTGACAACATTGTTTACGTGTTCGTTCCAATTCATATTATCCTGAACAATTAGTCCCAGAACCCGAGCTGATGATACACGGTCTACAGCAACGCCATTTATAATTAAAGGTGGGCATTCCTGTTTATCTTTTGCAAAGTCTATTATCAATTCTTTGCATTTACTGATGTTCAGTTTCATATTATTAACGATGGTCCAATTGTAAATAGTATCCACAAGTTCTTGGAGAATGCTGTTGGTGTCCGGTGTAATACTTATCAGTTATAGACCTGAAACGAGGGGTATTCCACAAAAAATTACCCTGAGGGATGAAATATTCCGAGGGCGAAGCCCGGGTAATATTTCATCCCGCCAGGTAATTTTTTGTGGAATACCCCGAGTGAAAGGTCTATAAATGGTATATTATACCGAACCTTTCAAAAATAAGTAGAAAACAAATACCATTCAATTAACTTTTAATTTCAAAACACAACTTTTGATAACTTTACATTTAAAAAGTCGAATTTCCCGCTCAAGCGTGGTATTCGAAGTCGAATACCATGGCCCCGGGTAAAACACCCAAGGTTCAAATTGCCTAGGTCATAGTATTCGCTGAAAAATACCATGGTCATGTGGTACAAATTTAGTTCTCTGATTGGACAAGCTCATTGTGAGGTATAATATTTTCAGTGAGAGTACTATCGTCGACGTATTTCCATCTGTTATTCCAGTCTGTGAGAAGGTCGTTTATCATAACGAGAAAAAGTATTGGCCCAAGAACTGTTCCTTGTGGCACACCTCCGTTTAAGGTTTGCCAATTTGATATACAGTTAGCTATCTTGACGCGTTGTTTGCGTTCGAAAAGGAAACTTCTAATCCAGTTTGTAATTGTCGCTGGTACCTTCATTTCATATAACTTGTACAGTAGGATATTGTGGTTTATAAGATCGAAAGCTTTCGAAAAATAAAAAAAACCCTTACAGCGGTTTTTGATGTATCAGTTTCATATAACAGGTGATGAACGAAGCTTAATAGGGCATGAGTTGTCGAAGAGTTTTTTAAGGAACCAAATTGTCGTCTATCAATGTTTTCCTTTATATACTCAAGAAGCCAATCGGTAACAAACTGTTCACAGGTTTTAGACAGGGTATAGGTGTAAGCGAAATGGGGCGAAGATCTTTGGTGATGTCCTCAGGCGAAGCTATTTTTGGAATTGGGATGACATTGGCTTTTTTCGACATGGTCGGAACAGTCGCTTGTTGGATGGAAGCATTAAAAATTGATGCAACAGGGGAAGCAAGTACATAAGCGTAGAACTTCGGAACCCAGTTTGGTACTCCATCAGGACCAGGAGATTTAGCAGTTGATATAATGGATAATTTATGGTATACCTCTTCTTCTTTAATGATAAACTCTGGTGAAATGTCATAATGGCTGTTTTCTGATAAAATGTCGATATGAAGACGATTTAAAGGAGGGATTTCTTTGGTAACTGAAACAAAAGCGTCATTAATATTTTCGGCCAGGGCTTTTCCTGACATCACCTGATTTCCCACGACAAGAGTTGAAAGAACTTTCTTCTTAGGATATTCTGATAACTGTTTTATTGATTGCCACCACTTTTTTGGGTTAGGGTTTAGCTTTAACTGTTCTAACTTTTTCTCAAGAAATGTGGATCTGAGCTTCTTACTTTCTGTTTACCTGATTTCGTAACTGCTGATAATGTGGACTTTTTCCATGATGGAATGCCTTTTGTCTGGTTCCGATAATTTTCTTAAATTCAGGAGTTACCCAAGGTTTGTCATTGTCATGTAATTTTACAGTTCTTATCGGAAGGAAACAATCCAATCCGGCATTTATGATGTCTTGGAAGAGGTCTAATTTTTGTTCACAAGAAATAGTGCGGTATAAAATGTTCCAATTAAAATCGGTTAACCACTTTCCAAAAGCAGTTTTTGCCGCATTATTTCCCTGTCTGATTTTTACTTTCGTGTGGGCGTTTTTAGTTGAACCTTCCTTATATCAGCATAACACTGAATTGTGGTCGCTGCGCCCAACAGGTGGGATTACCAAGGAGATGTTACAAAAGTCTGACATGTTTGTCAAAATTAAATCCAAAATAGCATTCCCTCTCGTAGGTTGTTTAACAATCTGTTTTAAAGTAAAATGCCTGAGTATTGTGGAAACTGGACATTTGTTAAAATTCCCAACTAATATTATGCCAGCATTTGGGTACATGGAGAGAGCAACATCAAGCTTTATGGTAAGGTGTTCGCAGGGCCGCCGAGAGGTTGGCGGGGGCCCGGGCCAAATTTTTTTGGGGAGGCCCCTATCCAAAAAAAATTTCGGGAAAAAGTTTTCTCGCAGAACAACCTCCCCCCCCCAAAGCCAAAAAAATTTGGTTCAGTGTACCATTTTAGGGGTAAAATATTTGTTTCCGGAGTAAAACATTTTTCCGCACGAGTACGTTGCAATTGCTTTCCAGGGACTTTATCTCATTTTTTTATGCCAAATTTCGGTACTTAGCCCAAGAAAACAGATATCTTGTCCTTTGCGCGGAAATATTTAATACACAAAAAAGACTGGGGCCCAATAAAAATTTTGCATGGGCCCCAGCAACTCGGGGCCCGGGGCAATTTGCCCCCCCCCCTCTCGGCGGCCCTGGGTGTTCGATTAGTGTGTTGTTGTCGCTGGAAGGTGGGTGGTAAACCACACAGACAACCAAACATGAGAATCCTCGGAACAGTTTGCGAGGTCTCAGGTAAAGCCACAGAGTTTCGAAACAAACATCTTGCAAACAAGTTAGCATTTTAAAGGGGATCTGTGACTATTTATATAAGCACACAACCCTCCTCCAGTCCTAGATTTTCTATCACGACGTATCAAGGAGTAGCCATGTATTTGGACTGCGGCGGCGTCAATGTTTTCGTTTAGCCATGTTTCTGTGATAAAAGCCAAACTGGCATGATTTAATTTAAGAATAGCATCTAAATCATCAACTTTCGGCAGAAGTGATCTGACATTTGAAAGGAAAAATGATAGTGGGTATCTTTGGGCATTTGCGCAACCTAGTCTCCAATTTTTATGGTTCAATATAGGAATTTTTATCAAATTTTTCGTGGTTACGAACCTTTCGTTTGTGTATGCAGGGGTACTGTGTAAACGATTATGTAAGTTAACTTTTTTGCCGTCTAGTTGTCCAAACTGGGATATTATTTGTTCTAGGTATTTGATCAGCTACGGGGTCAGTATATGAAATGCTTTGTCGGTCGTACTGCTCTATGGATGCGTGGGGCGCGTCAAACGATTGACCAGATTTTCTTGTCTGATGGGTGGTAATTGTGGTAAAAGGAAGGGAAACTCCATCAATGGTCGGGGGTAAGGGGGCCGGTGATTGGGGCGTCGTATGATTTGACAAGCATTCGGTTGAATTGGGAATAAAAAAGGACGATAGTGTTGGTTTCGATTTAAACTTGGATGTAGAAAATCACAATTGCGCTGGTTTCGTTCAATTGGTAGAGTCAGAACAATCCGTATAGTCAGAATAATCAGTATAGTCATGAGAACAACCAGTATAGTCAGAATAACCAGTATAGTCAGAACAATTAGTATAGTCAGAATAATCAGTATAGTCAGAATAACCAGCATAGTCAGAACAATCAGTATAGTCAGAACAATGAATATAGTCAGAATAATCAGTATAGTCAGAACAATCATGGTATAGTCAGAACAACCAGTACAGTGTCAGAACAACCAGTATAGTCAGAACAATCAGTACAGTCAGAACAATCAGTATAGTCGGAATAATCAGTATAGTCAGAACAATCAGTATTGTCAGAACAATTAGTATAGTCGGAACAATCGGTATAGTCAGAATAATCAGTATACTAGTCAGAACAATCAGCACAGTCAGAACAATCAGTACAGTCAGAATAACCAGTATAGTCAGAACAATCCGTATAGTCGGAACAATCGGTATAGTCAGAATAATCAGTATAGTCAGAACAATCATGGTATAGTCAGAACAACCAGTATAGTCAGAACAATCAGCATAGTCAGAACAATCAGTATAGTCAGAATAATAAATAATTATTAACAATTGCGCTGGTTTCGTTTAATTGGTAGAGTCAGAACAATCCGTATAGTCAGAATAATCAGTATAGTCATGAGAACAACCAGTATAGTCAGAATAACCAGTATAGTCAGAACAATTAGTATAGTCAGAATAATCAGTATAGTCAGAATAACCAGCATAGTCAGAACAATCAGTATAGTCAGAACAATGAATATAGTCAGAATAATCAGTATAGTCAGAACAATCATGGTATAGTCAGAACAACCAGTACAGTGTCAGAACAACCAGTATAGTCAGAACAATCAGTACAGTCAGAACAATCAGTATAGTCGGAATAATCAGTATAGTCAGAACAATCAGTATTGTCAGAACAATTAGTATAGTCGGAACAATCGGTATAGTCAGAATAATCAGTATACTAGTCAGAACAATCAGCACAGTCAGAACAATCAGTACAGTCAGAATAACCAGTATAGTCAGAACAATCCGTATAGTCGGAACAATCGGTATAGTCAGAATAATCAGTATAGTCAGAACAATCATGGTATAGTCAGAACAACCAGTATAGTCAGAACAATCAGCATAGTCAGAACAATCAGTATAGTCAGAATAATAAATAATTATTAACAATTGCGCTGGTTTCGTTTAATTGGTAGAGTCAGAACAATCCGTATAGTCAGAATAATCAGTATAGTCATGAGAACAACCAGTATAGTCAGAATAACCAGTATAGTCAGAACAATTAGTATAGTCAGAATAATCAGTATAGTCAGAATAACCAGCATAGTCAGAACAATCAGTATAGTCAGAACAATGAATATAGTCAGAATAATCAGTATAGTCAGAACAATCATGGTATAGTCAGAACAACCAGTACAGTGTCAGAACAACCAGTATAGTCAGAACAATCAGTACAGTCAGAACAATCAGTATAGTCGGAATAATCAGTATAATCAGAACAATCAGTATTGTCAGAACAATTAGTATAGTCAGAACAATCCGTATAGTCGGAACAATCGGTATAGTCAGAATAATCAGTATACTAGTCAGAACAATCAGCACAGTCAGAACAATCAGTACAGTCAGAATAACCAGTATAGTCAGAACAATCCGTATAGTCGGAACAATCGGTATAGTCAGAATAATCAGTATAGTCAGAACAATCATGGTATAGTCAGAACAACCAGTATAGTCAGAACAATCAGCATAGTCAGAACAATCAGTATAGTCAGAATAATAAATAATTATTGGATGAGGTTGAGGGTGATATCGAGAATTATCAAAGCCGAGGTTTGTGTTATCTGTCGAAGCCGAAGGCTACGAGGCGGATAACACAAACCGAGGCCTTGATAATTATCGATATCACGCGAAAATCGAGTCCAATAATTATTTTATTACGCATAAGAATGACTAAGGAAAATACTATAACTAATCAAGGCAAAGAAGCCAGACCAAGTCAGACGCGATTCTTTGTAAACAATTTTAATTAATAACATTTTAATAACGTCTGATGTCTAGAACATTCAACGGTTTTACTCATGCAGTGATATAAAAAATCAAAGCGAGAAACAACGTCAGTACAATTTTATAATTGAGAAGCATTAACATCTTGCTCATTGTCTTTACTGAAAAAAGTTAACACTACAGTTATGAAAATTAAATGTTTTTTTGTTTTCTGTATGAGTGTTTTGCACGATAAATTCTTCTTGAGAAAGGCTCAAAATAGGCGACAACTGAAACTGACTCAGATGCGTTTCCTCATCGCCTCCAATCTCGCACTCTGCTGACAGCATTGTTGACATTTTTCTCTTGGTAGAAATGTCCGTCTTGCAATAGCTTTGGATGTTGCTCTCGTTTTTATACCCACTTATTGCCGTTACGTGTCTAGCTTCAAAGCCAGATTTATCAAGAATAGTAACTGCCGTTGCTCTTACATAATGATTCGTATAAGTTTTAGATAGATTGGCTTCTTTAGAAATCTTTTTCATTTTATCTCCGAGCGAACGTTCTCCCACAACCATGTTGTCATACCAAACTTGGTGCGAGCTGTTGAAGCTTTTCTTTGCCTTTGGCCGTTGAAATAGGTATCCGTTAATAGGATTCCAATGCTGGATATATAGCTCGAAATGCCACGGGGCAGTCTGGACCAGATTTCTCAAGCATAATACCTCCGTCCAAACCATCATCATTTTCTCTTCTGTTCTTCGTCAGTTGTTTTGCGGACATATCTGTTTCCTGTGGCATCAGTCATCACCGAGAAGTCACTTTTCTTTAGCTGACGAAGATTTTGTCGTCGACGATGGAAGAATTCGCAGAAATGAAGCATCACCTCAAAAAAACCCTTTATTTTGTAGCGTTGCAGGGTTGTTTACGTCAAATATATACCGCATCCATACAGCTTTTGAAGATCCTCTTGACATATCGGTTTCGTGTGCTCGACTTTGGCGAGACCTTGCCTTTGCTGTAAGAAGTGCCATCTTCCTTTCGAACTTCGGCGTAAAATAGTTTAAGGACTTTCGCAATTGACTCTTTGTCTTGAGGTTCGCCTATCTTTTTTTCTGTTATATACTCGGTAAAAAACTTTCACAACTGTCTTCGTACCTCGTTTAGTGTATACCGCTTCCTTTCCTAGTGTTTACCGCTTCCTTCATGTCATGTGCACGTTAATAATCAGTATAGTCAGAACAACCAGTATAGTCAGAATAATCAGTATAGTCAGAACAATCAGTATAGTCAGAATAACCAGTATAGTCAGAACAATCAGTATAGTCAGAACAATCAGTATAGTCAGAATAACGAGTATAGTCAGAACAATCAGTATAGTCAGAACAATCAGTAATGTCAGAATAACCAGTATAGTCAGAACAATCAGTATAGTCAGAACAATCAGACTGAGTATAGTCAGAACAATCAGTATAGTCAGAACAATCAGTATAGTTAGAACAATCAGTATAGTCAGAACAATCAGTATAGTCAGAACAATCAGTATAGTTAGAACAATCAGTATAGTCAGAACAATCAGTATAGTCAGAACAATCAGTATAGTCAGAACAATCAGTATAGTCAGAACAATCAGTATAGTCAGAACAACCAGTATAGTCAGAACAATCAGTACAGTCAGAACAATCAGTATAGTCAGATTAACCAGTATAGTCAGAACAACCAGTATAGTCAGAATAACCAGTATAGTCAGAACAATCAGTATAGTCAAAACAATGAATATAGTTAGAACAATCAGTATAGTCAGAACAATCAGTATAGTTAGAACAATCAGTATAGTCAGAACAATCAGTATAGTCAGAACAATCAGTACAGTCAGAACAATCAGTATAGTCAGATTAACCAGTATAGTCAGAACAACCAGTATAGTCAGAATAACCAGTATAGTCAGAACAATCAGTAATGTCAAAATAACCAGTATAGTCAGAATAACCAGTATAGTCAGAACAATCAGTATAGTCAGAATAACCAGTATAGTCAGAACAATCAGTAATGTCAGAATAACCAGTATTGTCAGAATAACCAGTATAGTCAGAACAATCAGTATAGTCAAAACAATGAATATAGTTAGAACAATCAGTATAGTCAGAACAATCAGTATAGTCAGAACAATCAGTATAGTCAGAATAACCAGCATAGTCAGAACAATCAGTATAGTCAGAACAATGAATATAGTTAGAACAATCAGTGTAGTCAGAACAATCAGTATAGTCAGAATAACCAGCATAGTCAGAACAATCAGTATAGTCAGAATAACCAGCATAGTCAGAACAATCAGTATAGTCAGAACAATCAGTATAGATAGTCAGAATAACCAGCATAGTCAGAACAATCAGTATAATCAGAACAATGAATATAGTCAGAACAATCAGTATAGTCAGAACAATCAGTATAGCCAGAATAATCAGCTCGGACAACACCGGTGACCGACCGTTATATTGAACTCTGAATTCATAATAATATTATATAACATCGAATTGTACGTAATTTTGAAAATAATCATATGCATGTATCTGGTATAACAATTATGTTTATTCACAACTATTAGTTTATATTTTCTTATATTTTTTTTCTACAATTACGTGAAATTAATTCATAAGATAATCTGAACAAAATCCTTGTGTGTAGTTTTGAAAGCGCTTGTAGTCTTCCCTCAGTTCCTAAAAACACAAAATTGTGCTGCTAAATTGTGCTGTATAACTGTGCCAATTCCGAAGCCTGCTACATAACTCACACTACCAGTTAACAAGTTAGTTAGTTAGTTAGTTAGTTAGTTAGTTAGTTAGTTAGTTAGTTAGTTAGTTAGTTAGTTAGTTAGTTAGTTAGTTAGTTAGTTAGTTAGTTAGTTAGTTAGTTAGCTAGTTAGTTAGTTAGTAATTCAGTCAGTCAGTCCTTTATAGTTATAGTAAAAGTTAAACACTCCAACTGCTTGTTCATAGCAAGTCACTTAAACCCTGGGGTATGCTAATGAAATTCAACATGTTTTAAAAGAATAAAACTTACTTTTAATAGATGTAAAAACAACCTCACACTGTACTTACTGTGAAAAGATTTTGGTACTCTTCCTTTTCGTCTTTCTGCCTTTGAAAGTTAGATGTGAGATCTTTTAACCTGCGAACCAGGAAGATTATAATCATGAAAAACACAGTCAAACTACTGTATCTGAAAGCTATAGCTATCTATAAATCTGTTTTGCACTTAAAGTGTTTTATTTTAACCCATTGCTCAAGCATCAGCACTCTCCTCTTAATGGGCGTTAGACAGTCTAAGAGTAAATTCGGCGTTAGAGTAAAATAATAAAGTATATGGCGCATCTTCTAGTGTTCATTACAACTCAATTTGTTAACTACAGGTAGACACAAGAACAGATAGTCTGATTAGCCCATTGAAACTTTGAGAGCCAGCGCTCTCCCCTTGACGATTAAATATCGTCTGGCGTTAGACAGAGTAAAATAATAGGGTGCACTAGGGTGCAATGCAACTTAATGGGTTCATGCAAGTTAAATAATGTACCTTACTTTAATGTATCTATTTATGTAGCCCTAGTAATGGTAGACTAATGGTACGAGTACCATTTTTATCCGTACCGTGCCAAGTTGGGCATAGCGTAAACGGGTCTTACGTTTAATACGGAAGGAGAGGAATACTACCTTGCTTTTAATTCTGTTATTTCTTCCTTATGTTTTCTCTCCACTTCAGCTAAATGTGCCGCAGCTGTTCTTTCACATTGTTCTTTTGTACATTTCACTGCTTCAGATAACTTTCTTTTTCCCTCTTCCTAAATTCAAAACATGTTTGAGGTATAGTATGTAGTCAAAAGCACACGAAGCTCCTACGTGACAACTGGAAACACGTTATAAAAGTCCTATTTTTAATAAGTGCTTTATAACTCTAAGGGTAAATATTCTAAATTTGGGACATCTCGCTCGACAGAGCAGAATGTTGAAGACAGTTTTTGTTCATGTGAATTTCGAGCGAAAACTATCCACGTTTTAGACAACTGCACCCATTTTATAGCTAAACGATAATTCTAAATAGTTAAATCCCCCATGTGAAGACTGTAAAGCCAAACGAGCACATGGTCACCTGCTTTCCTGAAACCAATTAATAAACCAATCCACGGAAGTGTTTGTAATTCATCATCGTTCAAATCCACACCATATATATAAATTCTCGACATATACGAGCTCGTATACATAGTGTAAAAACCACTCTCACACTTGCCTTTTATATAGTTATTTTAATATAAAATAACGCAACATAAATTTACATGTTGTCCGTTTTATCCCAACTAACTTCCGATTCCCTACACGTGTATTTTTAATCGTCTCACCACGTGACAGCTCACGTGATTATAACAGAACCAATAATGTTATTAAAAGTAAATAAATGTATAATGTAAACGTCATGCACTAGATTAATGTTTTCTACATCCTCCCCAACCGGAAAAATTCGCTAACAGTTTAAATATTTCGCTATGTATACTGTTCGCGAATTCTCCGCAAGTTTTCTCCATCGATCGCCGCCTTCCTCGTTGGTCTTCTACTTCCTTTTCGCTCATCCGCTCTTGACTCGGTCTCAGTCGTGTTATGCTGTTCTGCGTTCTTATCGTTGTCATCCCCTTCATGCTTGTCGACGTCATCCTGGACGATCTCGAAAGGTATTAGCCTTTGTAACGGTCTGTGAACCGACGACTGAGCTCCACCCTTTGATAGAACCTTCAATTTAGCTCCCCTGACCAGTCCATCACGTCCTTTCACCAGCTGCAAGACTCTTCCAATCCTCCACTGTGCCCGAGGTGCTGGTTCATCCTCTTTAATCAAAACAACATCACCAACGGTCAGACCTCGCGTATTGGTTTTCCTTTTCCGGTAGAGGTTCATTTGTCTCAGCCGCTGAGTGTTTCAAGTGTTTCAACCGCTGTTTGTACTGTCCAAGGTTCGCCGTAAGTATGGTATCCGTGTTTTTCATCCGATTGCAGTAGCCTCGCCCGTACATCAGGTGGAATGGCGTCAAAGGTTCGTCCAAATCATCCTCGCTGACATACGTAAGTGGCCGATTGTTGATTGCCACTTCTACTTCGCACAAGATTGTCTGCAGCTCTTCGAATGTCGTATATGCTCTCCCGAGAGTTTTCTTTAAACAACCCTTAACTGTCCGGACGAGTCGCTCGTAAAAGCCACCCCACCATGGGGACGCTGGTAGAATAAACTGTTGCCGAATGCCTTGACATGACATGAATCGTTTGACCTCCACTGACTTGAAAGTCTTAAAGTTGTCGTTGATAATGACATCCGGCACACCCCTACGAGCTACAAATCTCCGAAATCCTCGCAAAAATCCGTCACTTGACATCGAGTAGACCAGTTCGAGGTGGATCGCTCTGCTTGTGGCACACGTTAGCAGTAGAATGTACGTCTTGGCCGTTTCTGAACCATCTTTCACAAACAACGGTCCAGCAAAATCCAAGCCCGTCGCTTGAAACGCGAATCCCGAATGATCGATTCTACACTGTGGCAGATCAGGACTAGCAGGAGCACACATCGGTTTTCCTTGGTACCGTTTGCAAATCACACATTTTCTGAGGACTTCCTTGACACTTTTTCTCCCTTTCACGATCCAGTAGTTTGACCGTACTCTTGCCAATGTCGACTCCACTCCGTGGTGCATACTCGCCTTATGCGCGTCCCAAATGACTAATTGTGTGAAATAGCTTTCGTTTCCTCGTAATATCATTGGATGCTGGTCTTGGTACCGCAGATTAGAATTAGCGAACCGTCCCTTTAACCGTAAAAATCCGTCTTTGTCTTCGAACAAATTCAATGAAGCACAAACGTTAGCAAAATTTGATTGTCCCTTTATCAGAGATTGTTCTTCTTTAATCCACATGTGTAACGCTTGCTCGTATTCGTTAGCCGTTAGAACGTTCTCCGTGATTAAGTTTCCATGGTTCTTCGTTCGTTTTCGCAAATTGTTCAAGAATCTTATCACGTAACCGGTGGTGACAACCAACTTGTTCAACGAGCTATATCGAGTGCAGTCTATGACATCAGACAATGAACACGTTTCGCCTGGTATGTCATTCCGTGTCGCGTTGTTGAAAAGAACATCAGAAGAATGACTATCCTCTTCCACAACCTTCCCGCCCAAAGACGTTTGATCACAAAGAGTATCACTTCTCTCGCCTCTGTATGCAGAAGGTTGAGACAACAACACCGAAGGACCTACTAGTAAACCAACATCCTGAGAAACACTCAACTAGACTAGTTGATATCCTAGTGGGGGATATCTGCAGGATTCAGTTCTCCTTTAACAAAATTCCACCGATCACGATCGACAACCTTTCTAATGGTGACAACTCTATTCTCTACCCAAGGTTCCCAGCTTCGCTCCTCTCCCCTTATCCAACTCAACACGCCCTCGTATACCAAGTACAACTTCATTGATCAACTTGCTCAATAACAAACACCCCAATAGTTCCAACCTGGGAATAGTAAGGGTTTTTAAAGGCGCCACCTTGGTTTTCGCCGCCAAAAAAGACACTTTTGCACTTTTACTGCAAACAAACCGCAGATAAATGACCGCACTATAGACTTCTTTTAAACTATCACAAAACCCGTGAAGTTCAACTCGGATTCCGGAATGAAAATTTAAATGAAAAACAAACCGAGATTGTCTTACTTCCCGCAGAGATTTTAATTCTTCTAAAAACTTGTTCCAAATTGACGCAAATGCCGGTGGGATAAGGTCATCCCAATTTAATTTGTCTTTACATAACAACTGAAATATTGTTTTGATTCTGGCGGTGACGGGAGCAATCACACCCAATGGATCGAAAATCGAGGCCGATGCACTCAGTAAATTCCGTTTGGTTTGCTCCAGGCTCGCACATTTGCTCAAGAAATTATCGAACTGAAAAACAAACTCATCCGTGATTGTATCCCACGCAACACCTAAGACAAGCCTGATTTGGCGTAACTAAATTAGGCGACATTACCTCGACATAAGTAAGATCTTCCCATAGGGGTTGGGAATTAGGTTTGTCACCCATTGTCGATGAAATATATGCTCGAAGTTCTGGATCGTTAGTTACCCACTTACGTAATTCAAACCCTCACTCTAGCATAATGGCTTTACTAGTCTCATATATTTCCTTAGCTGTACCAACGCTATCGCCTCCACTAACCAAATCATCTACGTACAAATCCTCGCGAATACGCTCTACGACTGCATTCTCCTTCTCTACATACTTGCTAAGGTGGTGCCTCAACGTCGCGTTTAACAAGAAAGGACTACTCGTTAGTCCAAAAACTACCCGTAAAAATCTGTAAGTGATTATTTTTTCCTCTTTAGAATTGAGGTCATACCACAAAAACCGTACAAAATCTCTATGCTCCCTAGATATAGCGATGTTAAGGAACGCCTGCTTTATATCTGCTAGGATGCCTATCTTATTAAGCCTAAATCTCACTAGGATGTCAAATATCTTGGCAATAAGATTTGGTCCTGAATACAAACATTGGTTAAGTGAGGGGCCGTTAACCTGACACGAAGCGTCGAAAACTGCCCGAATTTTCGTAGTCTGCTTGTCCTCACGCACGACCGGTCGATGCGGGAGATAATGGACTCCACCTACTTCCCCAGCAATCTCATGTGAAGGAACGCGTTCAATTAGTCCGTTTTTTTTCGTACTCTGTAAAGATCGTATCATACTCCCTGAGAATTCCTTTGGATGTTAAACGCCGTTTTAGAGATGTTAAACGCCCTTCACATACATTAAAGTTGTCTGGCAGCTGCTCATGGTCTGGCTTAAAGGGTAATTTCGTTACATATCGGGTCCCATCGTGCCCTATGTCATTTTCAAACTGACTGACCACACAGTCACTGGAGGAGCCTATAGTCTCCACGCACCAACATTTATCTAAAACTTGTCGTAAAGCGTCTGATGTTTCTTTACATTCAACTGAGGTACGTAGGATATGGGTCTCGAAACAATGCAGGTCAGGAAGACCTGCCCCAATTTTGCCACTTACTACCCATCCCACCTTAGTTCCGCATGCTACTGGACCCGCCTTACTTCGCACAACCTTTCCTGTCATGAACGTGTGGTAATAATCTACCCCAATTAAAATTCCTACTGGGAGGTTTGGAGAATCGCCTTCATGATCAGCCAATTCCAAGTCCTCAAATTCTTCCAAATCATGCGTTTTTGAGATAAATTGATTAGTAAGAGGGCTGCAAATTGTGGGAACACATAAAGCCTCAACACTGGTGCACCTAGAATCAGATTTATTCTTAACTTTGACCTGAACGACATCTAGTCTCTTAACCTTGCTATCATTGTCCTGACAAAAAGGTCTTAATTATGACCTTTTCTGACCTGATCGACTTTAACTGCAACCTAGCTCTAACCTTATCAGAAATGTAAGACCGCTGGCTTCCACTATCAAACAAAATCCTGGTAGCTACTTCAGTACCAATATTCTCCTCATC
>CACRXK020005473.1:824-27948 GCA_902702795.2 Paramuricea clavata
AATATCATTATTACTAGATTACATTGATATCGAAGGAACTAGATTCTGTTCCGAAATATCACATACTCGAACCGACCAGACCACGTAGCTCAGTTGGCAGAGCATTGGGCTAGCATTCCAAAGGTCGTAGGTTCGATTCCCACCGTGGCAAGGCATATTTTTCAAGCTTGCCCGGTGTGGATATACACTCAGAGTAACATCACAAGCATCTTATTCACCTGAGTACATTGCACCAACACAGAAAATATCAATAAAGTTAGTTTAACGTAGATTTCCTCCCGTATAGTAACACTCATCCAATAAGAGATGACCCTCCGTGAGAACAATTTGGAACTGATAAAGCTATCCATCCAGTGTAAATAAAGTTAGTTTAGTTGGTAACACATACTGAGGATATAAGAGATGACCCTTGTTGAAATTTTAGAGAGAACAGTTTAGAAATGGTAGAGCTAACCCGTATAAATAAAGTTAATTTAGTTAAGGTTCCCTCCTGTAATAATACTAGACGTGCCATAAAGAATGATTCTTACTGGCCGGACCTCTAGGAAGGACAGTTTAGAACTGGTAGAGCCATCCAATAGAAATACAGAGTTAGTTTAGGTTTCTTTTCATAGTAACACTGAACCAATTGAGAGATGACCCTAACTAGACCTCCTTTATTATAGGAACCAAGCTCTCTGTCCCTCCCAACACCAATGATGACAGTGCTAAGAAGCGACAAGAGAACCGCAGGAAAGCTGTACATGTTAAAAGACGTGATGATTTTTATGAAGAAGAATATCCCACCAATGCAGGTAATTGACAGAAATTGGAATCACAGGTTCGAGGGCCTATAGACCCATTACACTGACGTCACAAATCCTTAGAGTGTCCTCCAGATGCTTCCTAACAATATCTATTCGGGTACAATAACCACATACAGCACAAACATTAACCATTTTAATACACTTAATTATTATAAAGTTTTACAAAATTTGCTTTGTTTACAAAAGTTATATTATGCATAGATTGCTAATTTGTCCTCCAGATGCATCATCACCGGCGCTGTGACGTCATGTAGTTGCATTTTTCGCAACTGCTCCTAAAAATTGTATATAATCTTCGGCTCGAAATTGCCATCTACAAAAACAGCTGTTAGTTTTATTGAGCGAAACATTGCCCAAAATCTTCAAGTTGACAGAGAGTATGTTGTCAAGAACGTTTGCCTCTGTGTTGAAATAGTGTGAAATAACGAGACCGCAATTCGAAAACGTAAAATCAACTATTGACACAAGAACGTGCTATAAACTATTTAACTCTACAACACTTGCAGTCTTAACTACAATTTACGTTGCTGTTTCTACAAAATTTTGCGGTATTCTTGTAAAATGTATTTCTCATTTTTTCCGTTCAAAGGCTTTAAGACAGCTGACAGAGATTTACCAACAACTTGAGTTAATTGTACAGCAGAAGGTAAGGATTAAGAGTTGATTTATCTTAAATCATAATCCTATAGATCCTAATCCTAAATAATTCCGAATAAAAGTAGGAGAATGAGTATCGCCATATTTTCCACCATGTTTTCCCTAATGGTAATTCAATTGAAGGGACAGGACATTTCGGAAAATATTAAATATGTCGCTATTTTTTTCTGGTGACATAGGATTCGGACATGCTAACTGGATTATCCGCCAGTTGAGTTAATCAGACATGGAGGTAGCCTACGTTCTTTTGGTATTATGCGCTCATAACACCAAACCATTACAATACGGAGATCTATTATTATCTTAGCCTGTGTAGCAGGCTAGCAGCCAATTTCTTGGGAGGGGACTCGCAGGCAGGAAAAAATTAAGGCGGGCGAAAACGGGAGGGCGAGAATAATTCTTGTCTATATCAGATTATTGCTGTATGCACCTAACACGATTTTTTTCCTTATGGTAAGCGAACAGCTAGTATTTTATTTATCATTCCCATATAGCCAACATCAAACATGAGGGCAGACAATGGTGCTTTTACCCCGCCCATGGATAAACTGGAACAGGCTTTGGACCTTATTCGTGACGCAATTTCCGGTGCTGGATACAGCTTTGAAGATGACGTCGCTCTTGCTGTAAACTTTGCGACCAAAGACATTTATGACAAGGTATGTTGAAGTCTAACCTTTATCTTTTAACGTCGAAATTTTGTGTAAATAAGCTAATTTTTTTTATTTTTTAGGATAAACAAAAGTATGAGATATGCTTGAATACTTTTAAATCCTGCGACGATTTAGTCAACGTTTATGTTGATTTGTGTGAACGTTATCCTGAAATAAAGGTTTTCGTCGACCCTCTTCTTTCGCATGTAAGGAAATTTCACTTTACGTTATTTCGAAACAAGGTTGTGTACCGCTATTTTTGCTACGCTGTGTATTAACTCGCCACCACAGAAATAGTCGCCACCAACCTATATGAGCATGTGTTGTGATTGGTTGATTGTAACAATGAAACTAAACAACACGTTTTCTAAGGAATGAACCACAAACACCGATTACTTTATTTGTATACAGCTATTTCAATTAAGGTTGTCCCCCGAGCAAAGCGGAAAAGTCGAATACAAGCGCGAAGGGCTGCTGCATGGGAATCGCTAATAAACGAATGAATTTATTATAGTGATTTCCAGCAGTCTTTTGCGCTCTTATTCGTACTCGCTTTTAGCTGTAAGCGTAACAATCACGAAACATGTTCACTTTAAGGTCAATATTTATCCTGTGTAGTTAAAAGTAGACCTCTTTCAACTGTTAGTTCTATCGAGCCAGATGCCCCAAAATCTCGATAATTTATTTACCCATACCTTATACTGACATCACCCAGACACCCACTATACATGGTGTATAAAAAAAAAACTGAACAGATTTGAAATTGCTCTCAATTTCGCAAAACACCTATTTGTATCTGTTTTTATATATATAGCTTCTTTGGGTACTTATAATGTAAAATAATGAAAAAAATTTCCCGAACTCAAATTTTGTGAACCAGGGGGGGGGGGTGTCTTTTCCAACAAACTAAAAATGGCTCGCGCACAAAATTTAAAAGCTGTAATAATATTTTGAGTTGATAGATTGAACCTTTGTCGGGTTTTTAATTACTGTACAAAATTTCAGACAATTTGGTTTACAGCTTTTTTTAAAGGTAACTATTCATTTTGTTCTAAAAAGTCAGCCTTTCGCATGCTTAATTAATGCTTTTACCTAATTTGCATTTTGTTGACATATGCAAATTAGGCAAATGCATTAATTAAGCATGCAAATAGCTGATTTTTCGGGAAAATTGTAACTTTGCGTGAATAGTCAAGGGGCTTAAACTAAACCAAATTGTCTGAAATTTTGTACAGTAATTAAAATCCCGACAAATTTTCCATCTGTTAACTCAAAATATGATTGCAGCTTTTAAATTTTGTGCGCGAGCCATTTTTGGTTTGTTGGAAAAGACACGCCCCCCTGGTTCACAAAATTTGAGTTCGGGAAATTTTTTTCATTATTTTACATTATAAGTACCCAAAGAAGCTATATATATATAGAAAACCAGATACAAATAGCTGTTTTGCGAAATTGAGAGCAATTTTAAATCTGTTCAGTTTTTTTTTTGATACACCCTATATATACAGTACATACACATGAACTTGTGGTTAGAGCTCTACAACTCGCCTCTGTAGCTCAGTTGGTTAGAGCGCTGCACCGGAAGCGCAGGACAACAGGTTCGATTCCTGCCAGAGGGCCGATATAGTTGCATTTTTCGCAACTGCTCTTGGTCAGGTCTAAAAATTGTATATAATCTTCCGCTAAGAAATTTTCACATACAAAATCCTTCAACTGTCACAGTAGTTCTACCGAGTTACATGCCCAAAAATCTCGATATTCAGCCGTACCTTCAACTAACTATATAACTATCTGTTCATTATAGGATCGCGAAGGATTCTCTAAGCTAAACGAGAGAATAGGAGGAAATTGTTTCGTAATTAATCAAGAGTCTTTCTCGAACAACCCCAAGGTTCTGAGAAAAACTTTGAAGGAGGGTTTTGTTTCTGGAAATGTTATGAAAATGGAGAACGCGTCAACAGTTCCACAGCTCTTCCAACAACTAAAAGCCATCGAAGGTTGGATTTCTTAGAAATTGAATATTGTTAATTATTGTTACGGAGTCAACACGTGACATTTTAATGATCAATTTTTGTGTGATTATGTAGACTGTCCCAGAATCCTTTTCGTTTCTCCAAATGAAGTAGAAACTCACGAACATTTTATGGTGGATATGGTGAGTCTAAACATCAAGATTTTGTTGTTATCGAGTGGAAATTTATATACATTTATATATATATATATATATATATATATATATATATATATATATATATATATATATATATATATATATATATATATATATATATATATATATATATATATATATTAGACCAAGCCAGGAACAACTGCGAAAAAATGCAACTGCATGTAGGTCCTTGTAAGTGCAACTATAGGTCTAATAAATGTATATAAATTTCCATTCGATAATTTCCATCTACAAGACCCTTGATATATTTACCCACAACCTAACCTGGCTGCAGTATATATATATATATATATATATATATATATATATATATATATATATATATATATATATATATATATATATATATATATATATATATATATATATATATATATATATATATATACGTGAACTTGTGGTTGAGCTTGACAACTGGATTCGGTAGCTCAGTTGGGTTAGAAAAACAATTTTGGAACAACTGGAGTTTTCTTTTCTGAGGTTTTGAAATAAACGGACGTGTAGAAATCATAGATATCTTATATACACTATAGATAGTGCATCTAATTATTCTGCAATTCAAAAATTGAAGCCGTGATTGCAGTCTCAGGTCGTTCCCATGAAATGAGAGAAGATTTGTATATTTCCTATTTTTTAAACAGGGAACTTAAATATTAAGTTAACCCTAATACATTTTTAAAGTATTCAAATGATGAAAGTTATTGTTGTTTTTAAGTGTTTATTAGCGAGTGGGAACGACCAACATGGCCGCCATCTATTCAAATGGGGGTAACCGCTGGAATATTGGAGATGCGCTATCTAGCGTATATAAGATATCTATGGTAGAAATACACAAACTAAAACCATTCCTTTTCCCTAGGCTGTTGCAGTTCAAGCAGATTTTATCGTATTTGGGGGTCCTGGACGCTCGGACAATATCAGGAAATATAACAGACTGCAAGCAATTGAACACGAGTTGAATGTTCTAAACATTCTTGTGCATAAAGAACCGCTGATACCACTGCACACAGATGCTCCAACAGAGCTCGAGAGTGGTGAAAATACGACGTGATAGATTAATTCTCTTTATAAGTATTGCTTAAAGATTCTCAGTTTTTGAGTTAAATCGCGTTGTTAGGAAGTTTCCTATATCGAATCAAAACACGACTAAGTCGGACGATAGAGATATAATGTATATATATGTTAAACTTGTAAATACAGACCAATTTTAGGTCAATCACACTGCTTTCGTACTGTACAAGACAGGACGCCATTCACGATCGTACGAAAATATTTTTTGGTTCCAGTCCATTTGCATGGTTCATAATGCAGTTAGCCAAGAGGGCACGCCCGATTTCATGGGTTTCGTATACCAACTTGCAAATTTGCGTACGATTTTGTCGACTCTGTGTCAACGCTCTGTGTAATGTATACAGCTAATTCAATTAAGGCTGTCCTTCCAAAAGCTTAAACCTTAAACTCTGAGCGCGCAAGGGATGATGGGTTATTGCTTATTTAGACTCGTAAACTTTGAAATTTGGCTTTGCAAGAATACCCGAGACATATAGAAGACTCACGACAGAAAACATACTTGCTGTAAAGGCAATTTTCTGAGTTTGTGGGTCTAATGTGAAAAACCATCATCCCTTGCGCCCTCAGAGTTTAAGCACCTTAAGGTTGTTGCCACGACAACGTCATGAAGACGAGCTCATCAACAATAGCATTTATTCCAAGACAAAAGCAACTAACAAATTATATTCCACAAAAAATGGAAGTAACTTTGTTTTCTGACGTTGCTGTTGTGCTGTAATTTCCCAAACTACAGTAATATAGTAACTATAATTATAAGTGATTTGATTGTTCTCAACTGCTTTGAGTTAGTGATACAAAAGAGATCAATTATAACTTCATTTTAATGCTGCTTGTACTGTACAGGGTATTTCATTGAGTTGTTCGTACATTTCCCACAAGTAGAAAGTCAAAATTGTTTTACCGGTCGCTAACTTGTTCGAAGCAATTATAGCTTGTCAGATGAATTCAATAGAATACGGCGTTATGCTTGATTAAAATTCGTAAGTCTATACTTTTTTATACACGCTGTATATTGTTGTAAATATATGAACACGTTAGCCACTCAGTGCAAAACGTGAAAGAGAAATGTTTTGCCTGTAATTTGATCAATGGCCTCCCTTTAGATATAGACTTTGCATGCAGTGATCCAGTGATTGGGATCCTTCATTGTTCTTTCGTTGTTTGGAAAATCCCACTGTTCTCCGTGCATGCAATCCAGTCAACTCATTGTTTTGAATTTAGCATTTGTTATGGAACAAATGCCAATTTGTTATAAGATGTACAAATATACCAGGTGAATGTACAGGGTGTATCAATAAAAACGCAAACTCGGAATTTCCCAAGAAATCACTTTGCAATTCTTAAGCATAAAAGATTTTAGGCCCTGGGAATTGAAATCGAATTGCTAATAGATCATATTACTGTTGTTGTGCATTAAATAAATGCATAAATTTTGCTTTATGCACTCGCGTGTGCAGTAATTTTGACAGTTATGCTATTTTAAATTCCCATGCAGGCGCCTAAAATCTTTTGTCTTTAGAACAATGTCGATTTCTTGGGAAATTCCGAGGTTGCGCTTTTTTTGATACACCCTGTAGACTAGCTCTCATGCATAATCATCCATGCGTTCTATCAACAGCTTAACATATTCACTTTTATGATGCATGTTTCACGTTGCTTTCAACTGCCTATTCAAATTTAATTAAAAATTCAAGTTGAATTATTTATTCATTATTTAGCTATTGTTTTAATGAAAACGGCAATTCCCCAAGGACACACAAAGAATGCACCAGTAAGCTTTGCATAATTTCGACCAATGATAGCTTTGTATATTCTCGACCAATCATGATTCGTAAGCTTCATATGTTAGCCAATAGGAAGCCAGATTGAGCCACACACCCACCGCGTGCTTTTTGGGTGGAATGTCGCTCATCCAGTCGCTTCTGTCAAATGAGTCGTTACAAGCGAAGTGGATCAGACTGGTATTATTTAACTCTGGTGGATTTGAAATGAAACTGAAGTACTATCTGCACTTATTCTCAGCAATTCTTGATGTCATATATGTCTTCTGGAGTTGTGGTGCTGTTCTAAGTCGATATCAAGCAGGTATGAAGTTGTTTTGTCGCTTTACTTGTTGTGAATATATGATTAAATTTTGCCGTTCGTATGTGGCAAGCTCTTTCAAGACGAAGTCGAAGGCCGACTGTATGTTCTCAGCTTCAACCAAAATTCATCGAACTTGCCATTAAACGTTGTCTCTGCTAGGTTTTAAAGACTTCGGACTATACTTTGTCTGTGATTTTATCGAGTTCTAAGTAAAAATTCATCCATACCGGCACGAGTCCCGTTTGAGCGAAGTCAAAGAAATAGCTTTAAAGTCGAAGAACACTTTCTAGCTCGTGTCAAAATAACTTTAAATTTAACTTTGATTGGCTTGAAACTAACTTGATTTCTGTTCTAATTTGTTCTAATGGCTTTAACTCGAGATCTAGAGTTCCTATATAGACTAATTCTTGGTAAAATGGTTTAGAATTTCGAGTGATATTCTGTGTTTGTACTGAATACTGTAAATGTATGATTTCACATATTCTCGATATTAAGGTAGAGAATTTGTAGGATTAAGCAAATTGATAAGTTCTTGACTTGGTTAATTCTTGCCAATGTGAAAGTTTGTTGTAGAATTAAACTACGAGAAGTATAGGCTAATGTCGCGGAAAGTTTTGAAAATATTTTTACATACATCCAGCATCTATCTAAAGCTTGATTTCAATACTCATTATTCTTATTTTTCTATTTCAGATCGCACCCGTTCATCATGTAGGCCTGAACCTGGCCCTTTTACCACACCAGGTGGATATATTTAAAAGTGAAACTGAAGTGGCTATATTATATATTTGCAATTATTCTGAGCAGTTCTTGATGTTCTATATCTCCCTGGTTCTGTCCTAAAGTCCATCTCAAACAGGTATATATGTGTTTTGTCGCTTTACTTAACTCTATTTGTTGTGAATATATATAAATTTTGCCGTCCCCTATGACGAACTCGTTCAAGACGAAGTCGAAGGCCCGACTGCATGTTAGAAGCAATGTCGCATATAAGAAGCAATTAATGTCGCGTCAAGTCTAAGCCAGAAAGTTTTTTACATACAAACTATTTTTACATATATCCATCCATATAAAGTTTGATTGAATATTTATTCTTTTTTTCATTTCAGATCGCACTGTTCATCAGGCTAATTCAACCTGGCCTTACCCGGCACATCAGCTAGCTGGATTTAAATTGAATCTAAAGTGCTATGACTATGTGCACTTATTCGCAACAGTTCTTGGTGTTCTATACGTCTTCTGGTTTTGTTGTTCTAAAGTCGATCTTCAACAGGTATAATGTTTTGTTGAATTCTCCATTAAACATTGTCTCTACTAGGTTTCATAAAACGTTTTTGACTATACTTTGTCTGCGATTTTAATCAAGTTTTTTAAGTAAAATTTCCGATCCGTACGACACGAGTTTCGTATGAGCGAAGTCAAAGAACTTGTTATCCCATGCATGTATCAAAATGACTTCAAATTGGACTTGATTTCTGTTCTAATTTAATGAATTTTTACAAAATTGTGAAGCCAATGCATGGCAATGCATGTGAAAGTTTGTTCTATACAATTAGACTATGAGATGAGAAGCAATGTCGCGTTAAGTCTAAGCCAGGATTTTTTTACACATCCGACATCTATGTAAAGTTTGATTCAATACTCATTATGCTTAATTTTTCTGTTTTAGATCGCACTGTTCATCAGGCCTCAACCTGGCCCTTACCACATCAGGTGGTAAACCCGCACTGGGCGGTCAAGTAATTTTTTAACTCTGCACTTTTTGTTTTACTGCCCGAATTTTTTACATGCATAGTCGTCATCAGGACACATGACTTTAGGTAGACGTGCTCTTGCATGCTGAAATATTTCATTCAACTAGTGATTTCGAGGTGTTGGATAAAATTTGGAGAAAATGCTATAGACCAGGAGTTGGTATATATCAAGCAGCTATAGAATATATCTACCTTGTATAAATGTAGCAAATTTTCTTCTACTAAAGTGAGGAGAGTTGCATGAAGTATTTCACGGTGCATGCATTAGCGTGTTTACAAGAGGAGTTGAGAGAGCCCTGCTCATCTTCCTTGACAAACATTTAAGACCACAAGATCTAGGCTCTGTTAGGATTCCAGTTAAGGCCACAACATAACGAGTGAAATAAATTCGTTAACTAGTTAGGTTAGGACTCAAGCGTGAAAACGCATAGTTGACCCCTTCAGGCATCGATCCCCAACACGTTTCCGCAATAGGACTTTTATTTTTGTCATCTTGGATGTGCTGTTGGGTCATGGATTATTACACTATGCTGTTGGGTAACTGGATTATTACACGGATTATATTATCATGTGGATTATTATACATCATTGTGGATTATTATACATCGTCATTGTGGATTATGGATTATTATTACAGCCGCCGCAATGGAAGGATGAGATCGGTATCTCATCCAGAAGAACGAAGACGTCGTGAGGTTAGAGCTGTGTAACCCTGGCGGTAAAAAAAATTTCGACATTTTCGTATTTCGGACTTTGTGCATGTTTCAACGAAACCTGGTTTAGTTTCATGTGTTAGGAAACCTGAAGATATAAGTAATGCCCCTCTGGCAGTAAAGTGAAGTGACTCCCTACCCCAGCCCCCCCCCCTGCATGTGTGGGAGAAGCCTTTTACTGTCAGGGGGAGGCCATGGAATTTTATAATGGATAAACTGCATAATGAAATATCGTTCCCCTAGCATAAGTACTGCACGATGCATGATATATTTTCTTGAAAATTTTTCTGAAAAGCATGCATGCACCACCAGGGAATTATATAAGGATGTTGTGTGTTTATTATGATTACGTGTGTGTGTTTATATTATTGTGCATGTCGTTATCTGCATGTATATACGAGTTACAATTCGGAATTTTCGGTGCGCGATAGGATAAGGTGCGCTGATAAAGGGGGGATGCCCCATATTGTACATATCATCCATAATAATGATTAGGCTATAGGAATATATTTATGATTAGGTGAATAAGTGAATTATGAAATAATTGTTACTTATAAATGTATATTAACGAGCTACAGCTCGAGAAATTCGGTGCGCGATATAGGTTAAGGCGGCAAAACGCGCTGATAAGGGAAGGGGGGGGCGGGGGTTGCCCCGGAATATATATCAAAGATTATATTATAGGATGTGATAAAATATATAAGACATGCTTACAGTGTACTTAGAAATTTGGCATCATATTTGTCAAATTTGATTTCCTATAAAAAAATTCAGAATCTAAAACTTAGTAGCCTAATGTCATACAAAATTATGCTCGTAAATTTGGCATCATATTTGTCGAATTTAATTTCTTGAAAATATTACAGTCTAGATGCTTAAGACAATGGCAACAAGCAAACGGTATAAACTGCACACCTGCCAGTTGGCATCACGTTTGTCAAACTTGATTTTCTTTTTTAAAAAAGTTCGGAATTGACAGCAATAAAAAAGCAGTATAAACTGCAGTTTTGTGTTTGGCATCATATTTGTCAAACATAATTTCTTTAAAAAATTCTAGAAATATAATAAATTATTTAGTCCCAGCAGAAATATAAACTATACATAATAAAAATTTGGCATCATATTTGTCAAATTTGATTTCAATAAAAAAAATTCAGAATACACATCACATACACATATACTGCACATTTTACACATAACACTGATCTATATATATATATATATATATATATATATATATATATATATATAAAATAATGAACTGTAGTTGTTGCAACTATAGTGTTATATTGTGTATGACTTGTAAATAGGTAAATGATTTTTAATCAAAATAAAAGAACAAAAACTGTTATCTACATGTCTCTTTCTTCATGAGGAATTAGTCCCTCGGGGGAGCCCTAAAAATAACTTCGTAAACTAAATACTTTCAGAAATATTCTTATAGATTTTCATGGAATGGAAAAATCAGTAGTTCAAGAATCTCCATTCCTCCGAATATCAAGTTGAAAGGCATTAGACGGCCTAATTTTTTAAAAATTTGTAATAGCTAAATATTTGTTGAAATCAATAAAAGCTCAGAAATTCTTGGTCTATAGTGTTTCTTCTTTAATTAACAAGACGCCCCCTCCCTCCCTCCCCCGTTTAAATTCGTAAACTAAACACTTCTCAAGTTTTCTTATAGACGTAGCCTACATCGAATACAGAATTCCGAAGTTGAAGAAAATCTAGACTCCTTCAAATATCAAGTTGAAAGACATTTGAATACATGATATTCTATTCAAGATTATTGACTGGAAGTTTACGAGATGGAAGATGACCTACATTTTTGTACAATTTGTAATAGCTAAATATTTGTTGAAATCAATAAAAGCCCAGAAATTCTTGGTTTATAGTCTTTCTTCTTTAATTAACAAGATGCTCGCCCCCCCCCCTCCCTCCCCCGTTTAAATTCGTAAACTAAACACTTCTCAAGTTTTCTTATAGCTTACATCAAATACAGAATTCCGAAGTTGAAGAAAATCTAGACTCCTTCAAATATCAAGTTGAAAGGCATTTGAATACATGATATTCTATTCAAGATTAATGACTGGAAGTTTACGATCGCGAGATGGAAGATGACCTACATTTTTGTACAATTTGTAATAGCTAAATATTTGTTGAAATCAATAAAAGCTCAAAAATTCTTGGTCTATTGTGTTTCTTATTTAATTGACAAGATGCCCCCCTCCCCCGTTTAAATTCGTAAACTAAACACTTCTCAAGTTTTCTTATAGACCTACATCGAATACAGAATTCCGAAGTTGAAGAAAATCTAGACTCCTTCAAATATCAAGTTGAAAGGCATTTGAATACATGATATTCTATTCAAGATTAATGACTGGAAGTTTACGATCGCGAGATGGAAGATGACCTACATTTTTGTACAATTTGTAATAGCTAAATATTTGTTGAAATCAATAAAAGCTCAAAAATTCTTGGTCTATTGTGTTTCTTATTTAATTGACAAGATGCCCCCCTCCCCCGTTTAAATTCGTAAACTAAACACTTCTCAAGTTTTCTTATAGACCTACATCGAATACAGAATTCCGAAGTTGAAGAAAATCTAGACTCCTTCAAATATCAAGTTGAAAGGCATTTGAATACATGATATTCTATTCAAGATTAATGACTGGAAGTTTACGATCGCGAGATGGAAGATGACCTACATTTTTGTACAATTTGTAATAGCTAAATATTTGTTGAAATCAATAAAAGCTCAAAAATTCTTGGTCTATTGTGTTTCTTATTTAATTGACAAGATGCCCCCCTCCCCCGTTTAAATTCGTAAACTAAACACTTCTCAAGTTTTCTTATAGACCTACATCGAATACAGAATTCCGAAGTTGAAGAAAATCTAGACTCCTTCAAATATCAAGTTGAAAGGCATTTGAATACATGATATTCTATTCAAGATTAATGACTGGAAGTTTACGAGATGGAAGATGACCTACATTTTTGTACAATTTGTAATAGCTAAATATTTGTTGAAATCAATAAAAGCTCAGAAATTCTTGGTCTATAGTGTTTCTTCTTTAATTAACAAGATAGTTCCCCCCCCCCCTCCCTCCCCCATTTAAATTCGTAAACTGAACACTTCTCAAGTTTTTTTTATAGACATACATTGAATACAGAACTCCGAAGTTGAAGAAAATCTAGACTCTTCCAAACATCGTGTTGAAAGCTACGGCATTTGAATGCATGATATTCTATTTAAGATTGAATATAACTGGAAGTTTACGAGATACAAGATGACCTAAATTTTTTATACAATTTGTAATAGCTAAATAGTTGTTTAAATCGATAAAAGCTCAGAAATTCTTGGTCTATAGTGTTTCTTCTTTAATTAACAAGATAGTGCCCCTCCCTCCCCCATTTAAATTCGTAAACTGAACACTTCTCAAGTTTTTTTTATGGACATACATCGAATACAGAATTCCGAAGTTGAAGAAAATCTAGACTCCTTCAAATATCAAGTTGAAAGGCATTTGAATACATGATATTATATTCAAGATTATTGACTGGAAGTTTACGAGATGGAAGATGACCTACATTTTTCTACAATTTGTAATAGCTAAATATTTGTTGAAATCAATAAAAGCTCAGAAATTCTTGGTCTATAGTGTTTCTTCTTTAATTAACAAGATAGGTCCCCCCCCTCCCTTCCCCATTTAAATTCGTAAACTGAACACTTAAGTTTTTTTTTATAGACATACATCGAATACAGAATTCCGAAGTTGAAGAAAATCCAGACTCTTCCAAACATGTTGAAAGCTAAGACATTTGAATGCATGATATTCTTTTCAAGATTGAATATAACTGGAAGTTTACGGGATAGAAGATGACCTAAATTTTTATACAATTTGTAATAGCTAAATAGTTGTTAAAATCAATAAAAGCTCAGAATTTGTCTATTGTGTCTCTTCTATAATTGATAGGATAGTATCACCCCCCCCCCTATTTAAATTCGTCTAAACATTTCTCGAGTTTTCTTATAGACATACTTCGAATACAGGATTCTGAAGTTCAGGAAAATCTGCACAGATATCAAGTTGAAATTTCATTCATGCACGGTTGAATAAAATTATGTGGAAGTATTCATTTTGTAAAACTTGTAAATAGCTAATCATTGAATGAAAGTGTAAAAATCTTCATGGATATTGACTTGAAAGACGTTTCAATTCGTGATGTCCTACTCAAGACTGAACAAACGAGAATTTTACAATCTCGAAGATTGCTTGATTTTTTTCGAACTTGTAATAAGTAAATGTTTCTTGAACATCAATAAAAGCTCAAAATCGTTGTGGCCTATGTGTTTCCTCTCTAATTGATAGGATTGGTATTAAGGGTGGGGTCCCCAACTATATAAACTCGTACATTAAACACTTTTTCAAGTCTCTTTTAGACTTTCGTCTAATGCAGAGTTCAGAAGTTCAAGAAATGTAAGCGGACATCAAAGTTAAAAGACTGTTTATTCACTTCATATGATGTTCCATTCAAGATTCAACGAAACCAGAGGTTCATGATATGGAAGATGCTTCAATTTTGTAAAACTTGTAATAGCTAAAGATTTTTGTGGAAAATCAATAAAAAGCTCAAACATTTGTTTCCTTGTTTTCTTCTCTAATTGATATAATTAATATTAAGGGTTGGGTCCCCCAACTATTCCAATTAGTACACTAACATTTTTTTCCAAGTTATCCTAGATTTCACCCAATGCAGAATTCAGAATTGCAAGAAATGAATGTTCCATTCAAAATTCAACGAAACCAGAGGTTTATGATTATAGAAGATACTTCAATTTTGTAAAACTTGTAATAGCTAAATTATTTGTTGAAAAAATCAATAAAAGCTAAAACGTTTGTCTCTGTTTTTTCTTCTCTAATTGATAGGATTAGCTTAGGGTGGGGATCCCCAAACTGTTTAAATTCTTTTGCTAAACACTTTTTATAGTTTGTTTTCTAGGTTTTATCGAATGCAGAATTCAGAAGTTCGTGGGAAATGATGTTCATGGATATCAAGTTTAATAAAGTTTATTCACTTCACGATGTTCCGTTCAAGTCCACCGAAACCCGAGATTTACAATATGGAAAATGCTTCGATTTTGTAAAACCTGTAATAGCTAATTTTTTTGTCGAAAATCAATAAAAGCTCAAGAATTGTGGTCTCGTGTTTTCTTCTTTAAATAATAGGATTAGTATTAAGGATGGGTCCCCCAATTATTTAAATTCCTAAACTAAACACTTTTCTAGTTCTTTTAAGATGCAGAATTGAGAAGTGCAAAACTATGTTCCTGCATATCGGTTTGAAAGACATATATTCATTTCATGATGTCCTGTTCAAGACTCGCAAAAACCACAGGCTTACGCGATATGTGGAAAAATTTTCTTAAACTTGTAATAGCTAAATATGTTGTTGAAAATCAATAAAAGCTCGAACACTTTGGTCTTTGCTTTTCTTCTCTAATTATAGTATTAATGGCGGGGTCCCCGAATATTTTAATTCCTACACTAACACTTTTTCTAGTTGTTATTTTTTCAGATTCGTATCGAATGCAGAAGTTGAAGAACAATTTCAATGAAGATCAAGTTGAAAGACGTTTATTCACTTCATGTTTTCTTAAAGATTTTAAACATGTGATGTTTTGCAATATGGAAAATGCTTCAATTTTGTAAAACTTGTAATAGCTAATTTTGTTGAACGGTCAATAAATGCCTTGGTCTGGTGTTTTCATTAAGGATTATTAAGGCCAGAGTTCTCCCCAGTTATACCATTCGTACACTAAACACTTTTCAAGTTGTTTTTTTTTTAGATTTTCATTGAATGCATAATTGAGATGTTCAAGACCTGAAAAAAACCAGACGTTTTCGATATTGAAGATGGACTGGAAGTAAGTAAAATTTCAAAATCTTTGCTCAAGTGCATGTCTCCTTATCTAATTAAAAATTAAAGGTGGGGGGTCCCACACGGAATATTTAAACTCTCCTACCCTAATACATTCCAACTTTTCTTATATAGATTCTCATCGAATGCAGAATTCAAAATTTCAAGAAAATTCTGGCTCTAAAAGATCTTTCCATTTATGATTTCCTGTACAAAACTGAACCAGAAGTGTGCAATATGGTAGGTGGATTTGTAATAGATAAATGGGCTCAAAATATTTGGTCAAGTGTTTCCTCCTCTAATTGATAAGTTAGTATTAAGAACGAGTTTGCGCCGACTGACTCAATAACTTTACTTGTTAGATTTTTATCGAATGCAGAATTCAGGGCTATCCATAGGAGTCTCGCGTGTCCTAGTGTTGAAGACCGAAGAAACGAGTTACGACACGGAAGAAGACACAGACATTGAAAAGCTTATTATATCTAATTGACTATACAGTGTGTATCAAAATAATTCGAATCCAAATTTGACAGACTGCTGTTTATAAAATACTAAAGTAAACCATATAATTTTTATATGGCAATAAAGAATAGCCTATTAGGTTTCCGATTATATCGTTCTTATATCAATAAGATCAAAAATGACCGAGAAATCGTGTGTTAAAACTGGTTGCTCGAAATCAAATTTTTCCGCCGATGGGAGTTCGAAGTGAGACGTACAAACAA
Organism: Paramuricea clavata; assembly: GCA_902702795.2. Taxonomy (NCBI): domain Eukaryota; kingdom Metazoa; phylum Cnidaria; class Anthozoa; order Malacalcyonacea; family Plexauridae; genus Paramuricea; species Paramuricea clavata. The sequence continues at coordinate 17,399 of CACRXK020005473.1, forward strand.
AAGATAATGCAAATTTAATTAATCAACAAACTGTTATGTAGCAAAATTTACATAAATTCGTGTTCATTTAAAGAGATTTAAGCTCCCATGCCTTCAACATGTTGAACGAGAAGAAATTCGCGTTAAATTTGCATTTTAGTTTTCAGTGATGATTAGCATTTCAAAGCCTTGTGGGACTAACTTTGAAGGAAAAAATGTCCAATTCCCATCGGCGGAAAATTGTGATTTTTATGGACTTTTTTTGTCAAAGCAATACTCCTTCATTTTCCAACTAAATGACGCATACAGCATGTCATTTGAAAGGTAAATAAATGAACTTTACAATGATGTAAAAACCAACCGAATTTGTCAAATATATTCTGCGTTATTACACGCCAAATTTGGATTCGAATTATTTTGATACACACTGTACTGTAGTTATAATCAAAACTGTTAGAGAGACATGTACAATAACTAAATATTACTTTTAAATAAATAAATGAATATAAAACGCATCCTACAGGTGCCCAAAAAGCCCCAAACCATTGAAATAACGTATTGTTAGAATTTGAATGCCTTAACACTCTACTGAACTCAAAAGTGCATAAAAGCTTGACAAGTAAATTTTATGTATAAAGAAACTGTTTAAGAAGCTTATTTAAATTCCCAAGAACATCGATTCAAAATCGTGCGCTTTACAAAGATATTTTAATTTGTTAAGTCAATATTTATAATATATGCACCCTGTCAATATTCCACGCATCTTGTACCTCTTGAGTGCTAAGCATTCCAATTCTAACAATATGTTATTTCAATAGTTTGGCATGTTTTTATTTTTGGGACACCCTGTATAGTGTTTTCCTATATGAAGATGATGTACATATAATGTAAAAGATTAACTATTGTTGGTTTGCAATCAATCCTTTGAGACTTGTAAGACAAGACGACATGTTGGATGAAAACACACCCTAATTAATACAATATAACTGCTAATGAGATTCTTTTGTTAGTGTTCCAAATATCTATATATTGTATTCTAGACTCGCGACCATGCCTGGATAAGCCTCTTTTCCATCGATCGAATGACGTCGAGTGCAAACCAAGTTTTTTCAAAAGGTAATTAGAGACCTTACGATTTTAGGAGTGCAACGCAACGGCTACCAATACAATATAGATCATTGAAAAGAATTGAGTAATTACAATAAATGAATAATTTAGACATTGTCCTCGCTCTGTTTACAACGCCAAATCACATATTTTCACGTGTTGATACAACGGCTGCATTCCAAACCACAACAAGTGCAACTTCAAACTGGGCTTAGCAGAACTCTTCCCAACCATAAAACACATGTCTTCAACTTCTAAGACTGTATTAAATTCATACGATTGATAACATACGACGAACTATCGACTACCATTTATTTGAAGGAGTTTGTTTTGGCCGTCGCCGCCGCGGTTGCCGTCTATCGTAAGGTCTCTATTGTATTTAAGACGATGGCTATTCCCGGATAAGCCTCTTCCATTTATCACAAGGTGGACTTGCAAGTTCCCCTGCGAGCGCTTTCATCTATTCGGAATGCTCGACAGTGTACCTACTTGGCACTTGCAGCGAGCTTGGAGTTGGTTTTTGCGATGATGGCAAAGCCGGAGCACTTGTACCTGTAGAAGTCGGGGCGGTTGTTCAAAGCTGGATTAGCGCTAATCCCTGGGTTAAAATTAAACCTGCTGCTTTAGTTTCGGTATTTCTGCACATCTATTTGTTTCAAAACTCCAGAGAAGAAAAATCTCATTGGTCCAAACACGATTTATGAAGAGAAGTGTTTCCAAGTTTATAGAAACAAGTTGTTGGGAAGTTTTCTCTGAATTTTAGGTTCACCTACAGGGCTCAAACTAACCGAATTTTGAACAACCGGCCCAGATACATAATGGTAATTTTTCAATATTAATACATCCAGATGATCTTGATACGCGGAAAAGTACTGGCACTAGTTGTCAAATAGAAATCCATTTTATGATTAAAACAACTGAATATCTCCTGTAATATACTTTATTTCGATTCCATATTTTAGTCAGAGCTATAGTTCTCATAACCAAACATAGTTACAAAATTTCAACTAGTTTCATAAAGAACAACGAAAGATATAATTGACTGAACACATCAAAATGGATTTCTATTCGGACAACCCTTTATTCTGAGCGCTGATTGGCTAAAATACGAACACGAGATCACCTGGATGATGACGATAAAGTTTCAAAAATTGTCCTGTTTGGAACCAGAAATGGTTTCCAGGTTGGATTCCTGGAGCAATTTAATATTCCCAAAAATTAACATCAATAATAAACTAAAGGTTAATAGCCCACGTCACCGAAAACGACCATGAAATAACGCAATATATAACATTTCAATTTGCTAAAGGGAGCAAAAGATAGGGGGAAAGCTAACTCCTTATAATCCTGCCCCTTTTATATTTTGGAAAAAGGGTAAACAATGGCAAAAAAACGTATAGGCTAACTCCTAAATATTTGTCTATTTTTAGCCCGGCCCTTTTGTTTTTTGAAAAATGGCAACAAAAGTAAAGGCTAGCCCTTTTTTCAGAAGGGCTATAGCCTCACTTTTTTGCCATTTTTTAGCGCTTTTACAAAAATGAAAAAAGTGGCTAAAAGTGGACGAAAGATTAAGGCTATATTCTGATGAATAAGTTGCAACAGGCTTGCAGCAATGAGTAAGTGGTCTCGAGGTAAAGACTATACAGGCTATGTAATGTACCATGCATTCTGGCTCAAATACCACAAAAGTCGTTTTGTGATTTAAAATGGCTGATTATTAATTATACAGCGTAAAATAAAAGGTTAGGGTAAATAGATTTGTTGCTCTGTTTTAACAACAAGCTCGTGGTCTGGCAGTGAAGTCTAAAAAGGATGTGCAATTACTGCAATGAACAGCTGTGGTTCAACTGTTCAAGTACTTTCTCGTGCAGTTGAAAAACTAATATTAAGTTAATATTATGCGTTTCCGCATCTTATGCTCTATTGAATTCCAAGGCCCCTTGTGGCAAAAACTAGAATTTGCCATGGTCTGAAAATTGTATTTTTGGAATCTACGTTCAATAGCCTTTCTGTCGGTGCCTCATCCTTGCATAAATAGACAGTTCGTGAACATAAAAAGCAAGTTTATCCAGCATTGTAAGCGAAAAAGACGTGAAAGTTAATATTATGCGTTTTCGAATCTTATGTTCTATTGAATTTCAAGGCTCCTGTAGCAGAGAGTTGAATTTGGGCTAGTGTCAAAACTGTATTTTTAGAATCTACGATTAATGGGCTTTCTGACGATACCCTACTCGTGCATCAGATCATTTGTCCGTGAAAGTAAAAAGCAGGTTTTTCCGGCTGTGTAATGGAAAAAAACCTGAAAGTTATTATTATGCGTTTTCGAATCTTATGTTCTATTGAATTCCAAGGCACCTTTTGGCAAAAACTAGAATTTCGCACGGTCTGAAAATTGTATTTCTGGAATCTACGTTAAATACGCTTTCTGTCGCTGCCTCATTCTTGGATAAATAAACAGTTCTTGGACATAAAAAGCAAGTTTTTCCTGCTGTGTAAGCGAAAAAGACGTGAAAGTTAATATTATGCGTTTTCGAATCTTATGTTCTATTGAATTCCAAGGCACCTTTTGGCAAAAACTAGAATTTGGCACGGTCTGAAAATTGTATTTCTGGCATCTACGGTAAATACGCTTTCTGTCGATGCCTCATTCTTGGATAAATAAACAGTTCTTGGACATAAAAAGCAAGTTTTTCCAGCTGTGTAAGCGAAAAAGACGTGAAAGTTAATATTATGCGTTTTCGAATCTTATGTTCTATTGAATTCCAAGGCACCTTTTGGCAAAAACTAGAATTTGGCACGGTCTGAAAATTGTATTTCTGGCATCTACGTTAAATACGCTTTCTGTTGCTGCCTCATTCTTGGATAAATAAACAGTTCTTCGACATAAAAAGCAAGTTTTTCCAGCTGTGTAAGCGAAAAAGACGTGAAAGTTAATATTATGCGTTTTTGAATCTTATGTTCTATTGAATTTCAAGGCACCTTTTGGCAAAAACTAGAATTTGGCACGGTCTGAAAATTGTAATTCTGGCATCTACGGTAAATACGCTTTCTGTCGATGCCTCATTCTTGGATAAATAAACAGTTCTTGGACATAAAAAGCAAGTTTTTCCAGCTGTGTAAGCGAAAAAGACGTGAAAGTTAATATTATGCGTTTTCGAATCTTATGTTCTATTGAATTCCAAGGCCCCTTTTGGCAAAAACTAGAATTTGGCAAGGTCTGAAAATTGTATTTCTGGAATCTATACGTTAAATACGCTATCTGTCGCTGCCTCATTCTTGGATAAATAAACAGTTCTTCGACATAAAAAGCAAGTTTTTCCAGCTGTGTAAGCGAAAAAGACGTGAAAGTTAATATTATGCGTTTTCGAATCTTATGTTCTATTGAATTCCAAGGCACCTTTTGGCAAAAACTAGAATTTGGCACGGTCTGAAAATTGTAATTCTGGCATCTGCGGTAAATACGCTTTCTGTCGATGCCTCATTCTTGGATAAATAAACAGTTCTTGGACATAAAAAGCAAGTTTTTCCAGCTGTGTAAGCGAAAAAGACGTGAAAGTTAATATTATGCGTTTTCGAATCTTATGTTCTATTGAATTTCAAGGCTTCTGTAGCAGAGAGTTGAATTTGGGCTAGTGTCAAAACTGTATTTTTGGAATCTACGATCAATGGGCTTTCTGCCGATATCCTACTCGTGCATCGGAACATTTGTCCGCGGAAGTAAAAAGCAGGTTTTTCCGGCTGTGTAATGGAAAAAAACCTGAAAGTTATTATTATGCGTTTTCGAATCTTATGTTCTATTGAATTGCAAGGCACCATTTGGCAAAAACTAGAATTTGGCACGGTCTGAAAATCTAGTTTTTGCTACAGGAGCCTTGAAATTCAATAGAACATAAGGTTCGAAAAAGCATAATATTAACTTTCACATCTTTTTCGATTACACAGCTGTTATCGAAAAATGTATGGTTTGTCACTATTTGTTACTTGCATTATTTCAATCTAGTTTGTAAATCTCAGAAGCGAAGGGTAGAACTTGCCGATAGGCAACCGATAGGCAATAATCCAATAATATACGTTTCAAAAAAGACAAGAAAGCTTTTAGTTTTGCAGAGTTACATTCTCAAATGTTTAAGGCATGCATGCACTAATAAAATCAAAGTATCATGAAATGATTTGAATAAACCACACCACATATATAATGCAATTTTCTTTGTGGAAGTGAAGAATTAAGATTACATCACTGACACGGAAAGTTGACGATTCAACGGACAATAGTCAATACGCTTCCCAACACATTCCATGGATTTTTTACTAATCCTATAGTTTATTGTTAGCAAGTGATTACTGTGGCGGCTATTGTTAACAATCGTATTGATAAAATTTGCAAGCGATTGTTTTTATAATATGTTATGTGAATGTAAACTGCCAGAAGAATACGACAACATGATTTTATGCGATCTCTGTGGGCAATGGTTCCACTTTAAAGATGTAGAATATGACACTATTCTAAGTACCTCAAATGAGTGTTTATGCAGACTGTGCACACCAACAGCTGCTAAGAAGCCTAAAATGTGTATGTAATTTTGTCTCCTTGTAATAAATAAATAAATCACACAATAAATCTTTTCAACTTGCAATCGTTTTTTTTTTAGATCAAAAATTCAAAATTTATATGGGGGGGCGAAATTCCTAAAGGGGGGCGATATTCCTAGGAGATTCGCCCCCCGGGGCTGTATAAACTTAAAACATTAACTTTCATGTCTTTTTCGATTATACTGCTGGAAAACTACGGTCAATAGGCTTGCTGTCGATGCCTTATTCGTGCATCACTAGGCCGTCCGTGGAGATAAAAAGCAGGTTTTTCCGGCTGCGTAATCGAAAAAGACGTGAAAGTTAATATTATGTTGTTTCGAAAAACAGTATAATAAACAGTATATCGCATTATTTAACAACGATGCCTGGCATTAAAATGTTTTCGACACAACCAGGAATCGATCCTAGCTTCACGTACTTGCAACACTTTGTCCAAAAATACAATTTTCAGCCTAGCCCAAATTCGGGTCTCTGCTATAGGAGCGTTGAAATTCAATAGAACATATGGTTCGAAACAGCATGCATCATATTAACTTTCACGTTTTTTTCGATTACACAGCCGGAAAACTTGCTTTTTATGTCCACAGACTCTCTAGTTCTACAAGAATGAGGCAGCGAGAGAAAGGCTATTGACCGTAGATTCCAAAAATACAATTTTCAGACCGTGCCAAATTCTAGTTTCTGCTACAGGAGCGTTGAAATTCAATAGAACATAAGGTTCGAAACAGCATAATATTAACTTTCACGTCTTTTTCGATTACAAAGCTGGAAAAACCTGCTTTTTACCTCCACGGACAAGTCTACTGATGCACGAGTTAAGTATCGACAGAAAGCCTAATGATCATAGATTCCAAAAATACAATCTTCAGGCCAGCCCAAATTCGGGTCTTTGCTATAGGAGTGTTGAAATTCAATAGAACATAAGGTTCGAAACAGCATGCATAATATTAACTTTCACGTCTTTTTCGATTACACAGCTAGAAAACTTGCTTTTTATGTCCACGAACTCTGTAGTTCTACAAGAATGAAGCATCGACAGAAAGGACAAGAGGACAACGTTCCTGGCGGTGAGGACAAGGTTCCTGGCGGTGAGGACAAGGTTCCTGGCGCTGAGGACAAGGTTCCTGGCGATGAGGACAAGGTTCCTGGCGCTGAGGACAAGGTTCTTGGCGGGGAGGACAAGGTTCCTGGCGGTGAGAACAAGGTTCCTGGCGGTGAGAACAAGGTTCCTGGAGGTGAGAACAAGGTTCCTGGCGGTGAGAACAAGGTTCCTGACGGTGAGGACAAAGTTGCTGACGGTGAGGACAAGGTTCCTGGCGCTGAGGACAAGGTTCCTGGCAGTGAGGGCAAGGATCCTGGCGGTGAGGACAAGGTTCCTGACGCTGAGTACAACGTTCCTGGCGCTGAGGACAAGGTTGCTGGCGCTAAGGACAAGGTTCCTGGCGCTGAGGACAAGGTTCCTGGCGCTGAGGACAAGGTTCTTGGCGGGGAGGACAAGGTTCCTGGCGCTGACGACAATGTTCCTGGCGGTGAGGACAAAGTTCCTGGCGGTGAGGACAAGGTTCCTGGCGGTGAGGACAAGGCTTCTGGCGGTGAGGACAAGGTTCCTGACGGTGAGAACAAGGCTCCTGGCGCTGAGGACAACGTTTATGGCGCTGAGGACAAGGTCCTGGCGCTGAGGACAAGGTTCCTGGCGGTGAGAACAAGGCTTCTGGCGGTGAGGACAAGGTTCCTGACGGTGAGGACAAGGTTCCTGACGGTGAGGACAACGTTTCTGGCGGTGAGGACAAGGTTCCTGACGGTGAGGACAAGGTTCCTGGCGGTGAGGACAAGGTTCCTGGCGGTGAGGACAAGGTTCCTGACGGTGAGAACAAGGTTCCTGACGCTGAGGAGAGGTTCCTGGCGGTGAGGACAAGGTTCCTGGCGCTGAGGACAAGGTTCCTGGCCGTGAGAACAAGGTTCCTGGCGCTGAGGACAAGGTTCCAAGCGGTGAGGACAAGGTTCTTGACGTTGAGGACAAGGTTCCTGGCGGTGAGGACAAGGTTCCTGACGGTGAGGACAAGGTTCCTGGCGGTGAGGACAAGGTTCCTGACGGTGAGGACAAGGTTCCTGGCGCTGAGGACAAGGTTCCTGGCCGTGAGAACAAGGTTACTGGCGCTGAGGACAAGGTTCCTGGCGGTGAGGACAAGGTTCCTGACGGTGAGGACAAGGTTCCTGGCGGTGAGGACAAGCTTCCTGGCGGTGAGGACAAGGTTGCTGACGGTGAGGACAAGGTTCCTGGCGTTGAGGACAAGGTTGCTGACGGTGAGGACAAGGTTCCTGGCGCTGAGGACAAGGTTCCTGACGGTGAGGACAAGGTTCCTGGCGGTGAGGACAAGGTTCCTGGCGGTGAGGACAAGGTTCCTGACGGTGAGGACAAGGTTCCTGGCGCTGAGGACAAGGCTCCTTGCGCTGAGGACAACGTTTATGGCGCTGAGGACAAGGTCCTGGCGCTGAGGACAAGGTTCCTGGCGGTGAGGACAACGTTTATGGCGCTGAGGACAAGGTCCTGGCGCTGAGGACAAGGTTCCTGGCGGTGAGGACAAGGCTTCCGGCGGTGAGGACAAGGTTCCTGACGGTGAGGACAAGGCTTCTGGCGGTGAGGGCAAGGTTCCTGGCGGTGAGGACAAGGTTCCTGACGGTGAGGGCAAGGTTCCTGGCGGTGAGGACAAGGTTCCTGACGGTGACGACAAGGTTCCTGGCGCTAAGGACAAGGTTCCTGGCCGTGAGAACAAGGTTCCTGGCGCTGAGGACAAGGTTCCTGGCAGTGAGGACAAGGTTCCTGACGGTGAGGACAAGGTTCCTGGCGGTGAGGACAAGGTTCCTGGCGGTGAGGACAAGGTTCCTGACGGTGACGACAAGGTTCCTGGCGCTAAGGACAAGGTTCCTGACCGTGAGAACAAGGTTCCTGGCGCTGAGGACAAGGTTCCTGGCAGTGAGGACAAGGTTCCTGACGGTGAGGACAAGGTTCCTGGCGGTGAGGACAAGGTTCCTGGCGGTGAGTACAAGGTTCCTGACGGTGAGGACAAGGTTCCTGGCGGTGAGGACAAAGTTCCTGGCGGTGAGGACAAGGTTCCTGACGGTGAGGACAAGGTTCCTGGCGCTGAGGACAAGGTTCCTAACGGTGAGGACAAGGTTCCTGGCGGTGAGGACAAGGTTCCTGGCGGTGAGGGCAAGGTTCCTGGCGGTGAGAACAAGGTTCCTGACGGTGAGGACAAGGTTCCTGGCGCTGAGTACAAAGTTCCTGACGGTGAGGACAAGGTTCCTGGCGCTCAGGACAAGGTTGCTGACGGTGAGGACAAGGATCCTGGCGCTGAGGACAAGGTTGCTGACGGTGAGGACAAGGTTCCTGGCGCTGAGGACAAGGTTCCTGACGGTGAGGACAAGGTTCCTGGCGGTGAGGGCAAGGTTCCTGGCGGTGAGGACAAGGTTCCTGACGGTGAGGACAAGGTTCCTGGCGCTGAGGACAAGGCTCCTGGCGCTGAGGACAACGTTTATGGCGCTGAGGACAAGGTCCTGGCGCTGAGGACAAGGTTCCTGGCGGTGAGGACAAGGCTTCTGGTGGTCAGGACAAGGTTCCTAACGGTCAGGACAAGGTTCCTGGCGGTGTAAGCAAGGTTCCTGGCGCTGAGGACAAGGTTCCTGGCGCTGAGAACAACGTTCCTGGCGCTGAGGACAAGGTTCCTGGCGCTGAGGACAAGGTTCCTGGCGCTGAGGACAAGGTTCCTAGCGCTGAGGGCAAGGTTCTTGGCGGGGAGGACAAGGTTCCTGGCGCTGAGGAGAATGTTCCTGGCGGTGAGGACAAGGTTCCTGGCGGTGAGGACAAGGCTTCTGGCGGTGAGGACAAGGTTCCTGACGGTGAGGACAAGGTTCCTGACGGTGAGGACAAGGTTCCTGGCGCTGAGGACAAGATTCCTGGCGCTGAGGACAAGGTTCCAGGCGCTGGGGACAAGGTTCCTGGCGATGAGGACAAGGTTCCTGGCGCTGAGGACAAGGTTCCTAGCGCTGAGGGCAAGGTTCTTGGCGGGGAGGACAAGGTTCCTGGCGCTGAGGAGAATGTTCCTGGCGGTGAGGACAAGGTTCCTGGCGGTGAGGACAAGGCTTCTGGCGGTGAGGACAAGGTTCCTGACGGTGAGGACAAGGTTCCTGACGGTGAGGACAAGGTTCCTGGCGCTGAGGACAAGATTCCTGGCGCTGAGGACAAGGTTCCAGGCGCTGGGGACAAGGTTCCTGGCGATGAGGACAAGGTTCCTGGCGCAGAGGACAAGGTTCCTGGCGCTGAGGACAAGGTTCCTGGCGGTGAGGACAAGGCTTCTGGCGGTGAGGATAATGTTCCTGACGGTGAGGACAAGGTTCCTGGCGGTGAGGGCAAGGTTCCTGGCGGTGAGGACAAGGTTCTTGACGGTGAGGACAAGGTTCCTGCCGCTGAGGACAAGGTTCCTGGCGGTGAGGACAAGATTCTTGGCGGTGAGGACAACGTTCCTGGCGCTGAGGACAAGGTTCCTGGCGCTGAGGACAAGGTTCCTGGCGCCGAAGACAAGGTTCCCGGCCGTGAGAACAAGGTTCCTGGCGCTGAGGACAAGGTTCCTGGCGGTGAGGACAAGGTTCCTGACGGTGAGTACAAGGTTCCTGGCGGTGAGGACAAGGTTCCAGGCGGTGAGGACAAGGTTCCTGACGGTGAGGACAAGGTATATGGCGCTGAGGAAAAGGTTCGTGGCGCTGAGGACAACGTTTCTCGCGCTGAGGACAAGGTTCCTGGCGCTGAGGACAAGGTTCCTGGCGGTGAGAACAAGGCTTCTGGCGGTGAGGACAAGGTTCCTGACGGTGAGGACAAG
>CACRXK020005474.1:0-27944 GCA_902702795.2 Paramuricea clavata
TAGATGACACTAGATGACACTAGATGACGGTAGATGACACTAGATGACACTAGATGACGGTGGATTACACTAGATGACACTAGATGACGGTAGATGACACTAGATGACACTAGATGACGGTAGATGACAGTAGATGACAGTAGATGACTGTAGATCACACTAGATGAGTGTAGATCACACTAGATGACGGTAGATGACACTAGATGACGGTAGATGACGGTAGATGACGGTAGATGACAGTAGATGACACTAGATGACGGTAGATGACGGTAGATGACAGTAGATGACAGTAGATGACACTAAATGACGGTAGATGACGGTAGATGACAGTAGATGACTGTAGATGACGGTAGATGACACTAGATGACACTAGATGACGGTAGATGACACTAGATGACACTAGATGACGGTGGATTACACTAGATGACGGTAGATGACACTAGATGACGGTAGATGACACTAGATGACGGTAGATGACAGTAGATGACACTAGATGACGGTAGATGACAGTAGATGACACTAGATTACAGTGGATAACGGTAGATGACACTAGATAACAGTGGATAACGGTAGATGACACTAGATAACAATGGATAACGGTGTACATGTGAATATAGAGCGAGTGTGTCTCATATTCGCGTATATAGGACATGGATTTATTACCTGTGTATGTTTCTGTACAGTAGTGATGGAAAAGCAATTAAATTAAAATTAAAATTAATTACTATGAGAATAAAGTAAGTGTTGTCATGGAAATGGCGTCATTTTTCATCAAAATCCGCCATGTTTTTGCGGACACTTCGTTGACTGAACGAAGTATAGGAGCAGGTCCTCCAGTTATTATACAGCTCAGTGGATTCAACACAGTTCTGGCCGTGTTAATGGAAAGCGCCCCTGGTACCAAGTTTTTTAAGCAAAACAAGCATGGCGGCCGGACCGATCACCGAACGTAATCAAGGTAAGATTGAAATCCAATTTTCAACTAGTATTTATACAGTAGTTTTAGATTATTGTTCATATCAGATAGACTAACATATGTGATTTATTAATACGTTGCCTTTTTGCTCTGTTCGCATCGTGCGAACGAATTATGAGCTGTTTTGCTTTATGATGTATTTGTTCATGTGCTGACTGCAGTCACTGGCAGTCTGGCACAAAACAATTTGTTATTTGCTTCTGAGTACTGTAGTGTAAGCAGCATTTGGGCACCGCAGATCTCATTAAAAACTGTCGATTTGTTATTTGCACAGTCTAGGTGCAAATATGTATATATGTATGATGTATACAGATTTATACAGTATACCGTGTATATATATTATATATATGAGGAGTCTACTAGGCTCTCTAAACATTGGGTAAATGTCAGGATATGTAACTAACTTTACAGGGTTTTGTAGATGGAAATTTCACGTGTGAATTTATACATTATTAGTGTCAGTAAAATGCAACTATATTGGCCTTCTGGAAGAAATCAAACCTGCGGCACTCAGGCACTGCGATTTCAGTGCATTCCATTCAGGGACGCCGGAACGATGTGAAGGCAAGGGGTTGACAACCTCACGTGCGTTCTTTGAGGGTGACGTCAATACAATTGGAAAGCGGTTTTCCACAATAAGCTCGTAATATCTTCGTAAAATCTTTGTAACATGTTCGTATAAATTAATTTAATTAATATTTATCACTTATTTACTGAGACCGAGGGAAACAGTGTGTTTTGTGGACCCGAGACCGTCAATGTTTCCCGAGGCGAAGCCGAGGGAAACATCGACGGTCGAGGGTCCACAAAACACACTGCTTTCCCGAGGTCTCAGTAAATAAGTCAAAGAAACAACAAATTAAAGAACAAATGAACGTAAATACATGAAATATTTTATTGTTAAAATGTTATATTAAACACTGGCTACACTGCAGTTACTTAAAGCGAATGTTTTAATTACGTACTAGGCACTCGCCAGTCGATAACGTATTATCTCCCTCTCGCGCTGTTGCGAGGGAGACAGCCTAATTTCGTCACTCTCACGTGATATGCTCTCAACCAATAAAACGCTAGAAAAATGCGACTTTGACTATTGATATATAATAATTATTGTTATTAACCCTTAAAACGTGACATGATTTTTCGATTTTCACTGACCGATAACTTTGATCCTAGTTTGAATTTTCCGAATTTTTAGAAGCGCTATAACATTTTGAGTTATTTGGTCCACATGTCTTCCAAAATTTTCTCTCATTAATTAACTTTCAAAAACTAAAAAATTGCGTCGTGTTGTCGAATCGTGTCCAGTGTGTCTGGACATTAACCCTAACCTAACCCCCTAACCTAAGCTAACTGAAAAGGGTAAAAACTTGTAAAAACCACGACCACGAAGAAAAAAAAAGTTTAAAAAAATTAATAAAAGTAGCGGTGTGAGCAGAATTCGATCCCTAAGCTATCACATAGAATGCGGGCGCCTAAACCACAACGCTATGGAGGACTTGCTTGAAAGTCCTCCACGTGGGCACCAATAACCTCGCTTCTGAAGAGCCAGAAGAAGTGGCATCTAAGATGGATGGGCTTATCAAAGACCTCAAAGATCACGCCAAGAAAATTGCCATCTCAAGTGTAATTAAAAGGTATGATAACCAAGTTCCAGCTAGCAAGATAACTCGTTTTAATATCCTTGTTAAAAACTTATGCATGAAACATAATACCACATTTTTAGATAATGACCACATTGACAGGTCGTTACTAAATCGCTCTAATTTGCACTTAAACAAACAAGGTGATAGGGTGCTAGGGAGTGTTTTCTGCACATATCTGAAATCGTTTAGAGTAGGTAATAACAGGCAGTTTTTTCATCAAGTTCATGGACATCGGAACAGAGAATGGACAATGTACTTGAAATATGTGAATCAAATAATGAAGAATTAGATAGTCCTATTTCCGTAAACAATGTGAGTAGCGATTTTTTCACTAGCCTTAATTCCATTCCCAATGAAAGAAGTTTTAAAATGGCTTTTCTTAACATTGTTAGTTTGCCAAAAAATATTGATGAAATAAGGTATTCAATGTCAAACAAATTCATTGATCTTATTGCTTTCAATGAGACTCGCCTTGACTCAAGTATAACTAATGGTATGATTCACCTTAATGATTATGATATTATTAGAAAAGACAGATCAAGAAATGGAGGTGGAGTTTGTATCTACTTGCGTAGCTCCATCAACTATATTATAAGACAAGATCTAATTCCCTCTGAATTGGAGGCTGTCTGTGTAGAAATTATTAAGCCACACAGTCGACCATTTCTTGTTACAACCATTTATAGACCACCCAATGCATCATCTGAATTCTTTGATCATTTTGAAAAATTAATTAAAGCCATTGATGATGAAAATAAAGAAATGTATATTCTGGGTGATCTAAACTGTGATATGCTTAAAACAGACAAAGATTCAAATTCTCCAACAAAGAAAATCAAAACATTGTATGAGTTGTATTAATTGTTACAATTGATTGATGAAGCTACCAGAGTAACTATGACAACCTCTAGTCTTATTGATCATATAGTCACCAATACACCAGAGAAAATTTCTGACTCTGGTGTTATCCATACTGGATTAAGTGACCATAGTTTGGTATTTGCAATAAGGAAAATTTCTGTTGTTAAAAAACAAGAGAAGAAAGTTGAGATAAGAAATATGAAAAAATTTTATCATCAAAAATTTGTTGAGGATCTGAGGCAACAACCCTGGGAAAATGTATACTTCTTCGCTGAAGATCCTAACGCTATGTGGGAAATTTGGAAGAAATTATTCGTAGAGGTCTTGGATAACCATGCACCACTTCAACATAAAAATATTAGAACAAAAAAAGTTCCTTGGATTACAAGTGCTATAAAGCAACTTATAATCACAAGGGACAGATTAAAAAGAAAGGCCATTATTACAAACCTAGAGATAGACTGGTTAAATTACAAAACAACGAGAAACAAAGTTAATATTCAGCTAAGAAATGCTAAAAAAATTTATTACTCCACTAAAATTTCTGATCAAAAATGCAACCCTAAAGAGGCTTGGAAAACTATAAGCGATATACTAGGTAGGCAAAGCAAACCAACAGTAGTAAATGAGTTAAAATTAGGTGAAAATAGTTTGACAAATACCAAAGATATTGCGGAAGGCTTTAATAATTATTTTTCAAATATTGGCCCTGATCTAGCTAGCAAAATTGATACTCCAAATTTGAACTTTCAAACATATATTGAAAAGACTAAATCAGAATTCAGTGCATTCCAGCCAGTCACTGTCAGCAATGTCTACCATCTTTTACATGGTCTTTCTAGCAACAAAGCCACTGGCGTTGATAAGATCTCCAGTAAAATTATTAAAATAGCTGCACCTTCTATTTCAGATTCACTCACATGTATTTTCAATCAAGCTATTATCCTATCCCTTTTCCCTCACGAATGGAAAACGGCTAGAGTAATACCTCTCTATAAAAATGGCCAACGAAACCTGCCAGGAAATTACAGACCAATTTCAATTCTGCCTGTCATTAGCAAAATTATGGAACGAATTCTGTACGATCAGCTATACAATTATTTAACCAAATTTGAACTTCTGAGTGACTGTCAATTCGGTTTTCGTAAATTTCACTCTACAGCTACAGCATTACTTGACTGTACAAATGATTGGTATATGAACTTAGACCGCAAAATGTTTAACCTGGTAGTCTTAATTGACTTAAAAAAAGCATTTGATACTGTCGACCATCAAATATTATTGAAAAAATTAGAGCTTTACAGAATAAAAGGACAAGCTCTGTCTTTTCTAGAATCATATCTCTCAAATAGAAACCAAAAATGCCAAATACAAGGATCTGTTTCATCAGAGAAATTGATCAAATGTGGCGTACCACAAGGCTCTATTTTAGGGCCCCTATTTTTTCTGTTATATATTAACGATTTGCCTCAATGCCTGGATAAAACAAAACCTCGGTTGTTTGCTGACGATACAAACCTGACAGTTTCTGGAAACTCTATTACTGATCTTGAAACTGCAGTGAATTCTGATTTGGAAAAACTTAGGAAATGGCTAATTGCCAATAAACTTAGTCTAAATGTTGCTAAGACTGAGTTTATGTTAATTGGTTCAAAACAAATGATAAAAAATATTTCAAATTTGCAACTAAATGTGAAAATTGAAAACGAGTCAATTAAACAAGTTTATGAATCCAAAACTCTTGGAGTGACAATTGACCAGCATTTATCTTGGAAAACTAACACTGAGAATATTTGCAAGAAAATTACATCTGGAATATCGGCTCTTAGGCGTTTAAAAGAATTTGCTGATAAGCAAACACTTCTTTCTGTATATAATGCTATTGTTCGCCCATATTTTGATTACTGCTGTGAAGTATGGGATGTGTTTGGAGAAACGCAATCAAAAAGACTCCAAAAACTACAAAACAGAGCTGCTCGGATTATTTTGAATATGAACAATGACATAGATCACTCTGTTGCATTGCAAGCATTGGGTTGGAAGCCACTTAAAACAGAAAGGAAGAAAAGTAAAGCAAAAATCATGTACAAATTATTGAATAAAATGGGACCCAAATCACTGATTAATCTCTTCACATATAAGGGTGAGGTGACAAACTACAAACTTCGGAACATTTCAAGTAGTCTTTGTTTACCACAACCACGTACTAATAATATGAAAAAAAGTTTCGTGTATGACGGAGCACACCTTTGGAATTCTATTCCTAAAGAAATAAGAGAGAACAAATCCTTTTCTTCCTTTCGAAAGAAAATCACTACTCACATTGACTGATAGCTAATTAACATAGATGTTAATATTACCTGTATATAGATTACTACCTTAGTTTGTTAGTTCATATAACACTTATATACTTTATAAAATCTTATATAATTTTGTAAATAGTTTTAAAATTCTTTTCTGTATACTTTTCGCACGCCCCTCGTGGAAATCAGCTTCGGTTGACGGGGTCAGCGTGTTTAAATAAAGTTTATCTATCTATTTATCTATCTAAAGTCAATTAAATTTACGCGCTTTTTAGCCTTTTATTTTTAACAAGTTTAATGATTATGGAAATGTGGGACCTATAACCACTTCCAAATAGCAAATATGCTCACCAATGGTAAAAATACATCCCTGTGAGTCTGTGACCATTTGACTGGCAGCCGGTCAGGTTTCGAAATGTACTAAATGACCGGCAGTCCAGTTCCTTTGTAATTTAGATTCTGATCGTAAATGAATGAATATAACTACCTGTAAATGGTGTGTTACCTGTAAATTTCAGCGATTGCTGCAATAGACCCATTGCACTGACGTCACAATCCTTAGAGTGTCCTCCAGATGCTCCCTAACAATATCTGTTCAGATACAACAACCACATACAGCGCAAAAATTAACCATTTTAATACTAAATTATCATAAAGTTTTACAAAATTTGCTTTGTTTACAAAAGTTATAATATGCATAGATTGGTAATTTGTCCTCCAGATGCATCGTCACCGGCGCTGTGACGTCATGTGCAATGGGTCTATAGTGTTGTGGCTATACTGCTCTGAGACTAAGGATAGCGGATCGAATCCTTGCCAATAACGATGAATAATTCATTTATACGGACATGTTACGAAGATTTTACGATAATATTACGAGCTTATAGTGGAAACCGCTTTCCAATTGTATTGACGTCAACTTCAAAGAACGTCCGTGAGGTAGTCAACCACTGAAGGCAAGGGGGGCAGATTGTCGTGAAAGGACTGAGATGATGTTTGCAAAACATCGGGAATTGAACTTCGCCTAATTATGTTTTCAAAACATCGGGAGTTGAACTTTGCCTATTAAATCATGTTTTCTATTTATTGAATGATAGGGGTGTGAGGGGGTTCGCCACCAGGCGATTGTTCTATTCTTGAAGCTCAATGACTGCATTTCTTGCGTTTTCTGAAGCAAATTCGTAAAAGAATTGCACTAACATTTATGACAATTCGCTATTTCGCCAAGGTATACCGAATCGTTCCAATATACACTCACAAATAATTAAACATAAAAACTTTATTTATAAAAGCTCGAATAATCAAATTATAACGACATAAAGTTAATGCTCACGAATTAAAATAACAATGTAATTTTCTCTCAAGTCTCAACAACAACAACACGAGTTCGTCACGTGATCTAGTTCAGGGGGGTTCTATCAACCTAATTCCGCGGGGGGTTAACCCGCACACACTCCCCTATAAAAATGTCAATTGTTCATTTTTATATTACAGTTCTCTTCCTAGTCAATTGTCTTCTTCATCCATCGCGATAATTTTAACGAGTTCTTTGGCTCTCTTTGCTGCATCTCTGGTTGGTCTTTGATCTCTGGTTTCCCTTTCGTCTTCTGCTTCGAGATTGTCAGCTGGTTTCGTGGACGCTGGCTCACAACTTCGGATCTCAAGTGGACAAACGAGTTGCAAAAGGCGTTCGATGATATGCTCCTTGTATTGAATCAAAACTCCTCTTACTACCCCGTCCTTCCCTGTAACGTGATTCACGACTTTCCCTTTCTTCCACTTTCCTCTGTTTTTCTCGTCTCCGACAACAAGCACGACTTCACCCAATTCTGGAACCTTCGATCTTTCCCTTTGTATTCGATGTGATTCCATCAAGCTATGAATATATTCTTTCTTCCAACGCGTACACGCATGTTCTCGAGCCTTCTGTAGCCGTTTGTCGTACCGTGTTAGCTCCTCCTTCTCCAGATCTTCATCAAATACATACGAATTTTGACCCCACATGATAGTGTTTGGCGTTAAGATCCTTCCTTCGCCTAGTTCATCCTCTACGTAGGTAAGTGGTCTATTGTTTAAATGACGCTCTACGTCCATCAACACGGTTTCCAACTGTTCGAAAGTCAGGTGAGTTTTCCCTAAGGTCTTGTATAATGTCTTCTTTATCTCCCTTATCAGACGTTCATAAAGTCCGCCCCACCACGGTGATTTAGACAAGTTAAATTGCCATGTAATTGACTGAGACGCTAAGTAATCGTTCAGTTCTTCACTTTTCCTGATCTTCTTTATCCAATTTGCGGTTGCTCGAAAGGTTGCTGCGTTATCCGATATGATTCTCCGTGGTCGTGTCCGTCTTGCTATGAACGCGTTCAGTTTCTGTTGGAATTCTTTAGCTGTCTGGGATCTTGTAAGTTCTAAATGCACCGCTCTTGATGTTGCACAGGTAAAAATTAGAACGTAAGCCTTGTCTTCCCTTTTCGATGTCCGATAATAGATTGGCCCTGCGAAATCCACTCCGGTATGCTCAAATGGTCGACTCACTTCAGTGCGAAACGATGGTAGAGCTGCAGTTTCTGTTGCTCCGTACGGCTTGGTTGAGAACACCTTGCACACGTTGCAGTTGTTTATGTATTTCTTAACCCGACTTCTTAAACGAGGTATCCACCATTCTTCTCTGATACTGGCCATAGTATGAGCTACGCCAAGGTGGTTATTCTTCTCATGAACGTGTTGAATTAACTTTGTGATGAACTCTTCATTCTCCAAATAGATCGGCTTGTAATTCGCTATTCGTCCTTCACATCTGAGGATTGCCGTGTCAACGTCCTTCGTCAATTTAAATTGTGGTTCACTCAAATCTTCTGGAATGTATTTCTGGCTCCTCCGTACCAGATGGTTTCTCGCGGTTATCGTTTCAACAGTTGTCAATGGACCGGAACGTTTCTTTTGTCCTCTCCGCTTCGCTAAGCTGTTGTCTGCATACCGTAATGCCCAAGCTACGACTCTGATGGTACTCCAATACGAGTGTCGCGCCAATAGATCGTCCCATTCATCTCGTTGGATTTCAGTCACATGGCCCACTAGCTCCTTTTGTGGTTTCTCTTCTTCTTCGATTTGGGGTGTCTTCCTTAACATTGGCTGATCTGGCCATTCGCTGACCTCATCTAACCAATCCGGCCCCGTAAACCATCCTTCTTTGATCATTTTGTCAATAGATGCTCCTCTGCTCCCCATATCAGCATGATTCTGACCAGTCGGACAGTATCTCCAATCAACTTTAATGTCCTTCGTTGCTTCGGCTATCTTTCGCACGCGGTTGGCAACAAAGACTTTCCATGGTCGCTCAGGATTTGTTATCCAGTACAATGCAATCATACTGTCCATCCATATTGTC
Source organism: Paramuricea clavata (assembly GCA_902702795.2). NCBI lineage: Eukaryota > Metazoa > Cnidaria > Anthozoa > Malacalcyonacea > Plexauridae > Paramuricea > Paramuricea clavata. The sequence continues at coordinate 9,178 of CACRXK020005474.1, forward strand.
ACTGAAAGTATAGGTAAATGTCTCAACGCCTGACATACGTTTTTCACCATATTCGCTGCCATGTGCCCGCCGACCAATTCTAACCGAGCAATTGAAAGGTTTCGTTTCGAGATTCTTGATTTCGAACACAGAAGGCCTCTTATCACACCGGTTTTCCCTTCGACTAGAGCAATGGTTGCAGTAGAACAGGCAAGATTGCTGGCATCTGCGAACTGGTGGATATGGATACCCTTCGTTCTTCTGCACTCTTTCAGGATACTCCTCGGAACTTTAACATTTCGCAATTGTCCCGTCCATCTGAACCATTTTTGTTTCAGTTCTGGTGACACTTCTTCATTCCAGCTGGCTTTCTCTTCGCATATCTCTCGATAAATGTGTTTGCCGGTTGCTAACGTTGGCGACAAGATACCCATGGGGTCATAAATGCTTCCCAGATGGCTTAGCACAGTCTTTTTTGTTACTGGTTTACTTTGTGGGAACTCTGGCACGGTCACTTCCAGGGTGTCTTCTCGTTTGTCCCAACCATGACCCAGAATTTTACTCGGATTAGGCGTGTCCTCCCCATCCAACTCCTCGACATTTGACTCCCATTTGTGTAGGGGAAATTTTGCGTCTTCCAGAATACAAGTGGCTTCGACTTTGAACCTTTCCAAACCTTCGATATCCTCACTAACCGTCATAAGATTGTCTACGTAGGTATTATCTCTCAAAGATTGAACGGTTTCTTCATAGCAGGGTGGTTGCTGGTTGTAATGATGCTGCAATGTCGCACCGAGAATAAAGGGACTAGCCTCTGCTCCAAAGGGGACTCTGGTGAATCTGAGATGTTCATCCTTGCCATTGATGTTGAAAAGGAATCTGAATGCATCCCTGTCCTCCTCCTTTATTCCGATTTGGTGAAAAGCCTTCTGAATGTCAGCAAGGAGAATGTTGGTACACATTCTTGTACGTATCATAATGTCCCATAAGTGTGGCAGTAGAGGGGGTCCAGTGTGCATGCACTCATTAACACTGCTTTCGAGGGGCTTTGGCTTTGCACTGGCATCAAATACCATACGAATCTTCGTTGTCGTTGCACCTTGTCTTATTACAGGCTTATGAGGCATGTAGAAGATTCTTTTCCCAGTTGGTTCCTCTGGGGCAAACTCGACAATTCCTGTGTCTAACTGCTCTTCCACTATCTCCTCATAACCTTTGGATAATTCAGCGTCACGGCTTAATCTCTTCTCGACATTTCTCAGCCTGCGCCTACTCTGTTCTAAATTAGTCTCTCTTAACTTACTTCCTTCGATCCACGGAATATTAACTTCATACCTGCCGTCTGCTTTCCTCGTAATATTTTCTGTAAACTCCAGCAGCACTTCATCTTGGTCATTCTCTTTCCGGTCTTCAATTCCAAGAACATCCAAACTGTATAATCTTTCGTAGTCCGCAACTTCAGTGGTAAACAGGCATTCATCCACTGGATACTCACCACCATGGATCACCCACCCAAATGTGGTTCCTTCGACGACTGGCTCGTTACTTTTCCCTTTAAATATTTCTTCCGTTTTAATCTTGCAGTAAAGATTGTCACCAATTATCAGATCGATTGGATATTTGTTGTCCCCCGTCACATAGAATTGTTTGTCCCTTGCATGCGCAAGTTTCTCCTTCAGTTCACTAATGGTTGGTCTCTGGATCGTTGTGAAGTTCGGCATTTGTGATCCAGTAACTTCGATATTTTCCACTTGCTCCCCATTAATTGAATGAATCTCTACATTATAGACTGGTAGGGTTTGTTCCTTTGAGCCATTAAGGGTCACAATTTGTCGGACTTCATGGCGTGTCGGCACCATATTTAACTTCTCCATAGCATTGCTTGATATAAAGTTCCTCCCTGACCCGGTGTCAAGGTAGGCCCACAGTGTTTCTTCCTGAATTTTTACAGGAATAATGGGTGGAAGTGCTTCTTTGTTATCGGTGTATGCATGCAATACCAGGTCCGGATTCTTCCTTCGGTCGCATAAACTAGTGTGATGTCTTCCTTGGCATGTGTGACATCCTCTGCTCTTACAATTACTGGCTCTGTGGCCTGGAGACCCACAGTTAAAACAAAGCTTGCATGCAACAAAGAATGCTTTCCTCTTCTCCTTTGTATCTTGGCTAGGACAGTTATCAGACCAATGGTTTTCCGCACAAAATAAACATTTTCTCTCCTTTGATTTCTTCTCACCTTTCTGTGTCCACCACTGTCTCTCTTTTCCAGGGCTCTCTGATGGCTTGGATGTTTCTGCTGTCATCTTGTTTCGCTTTAACCATTGTTGAAGGTTGTCAAGTAAATCTTTCATGCACCAGCTTTCCCATTCATTATCTGTGCGCACCAAATCTGATTTAATATTTGGCAGTTTATTTGATGTCGACAGTACAAATCCCTTTAACATATCACTCTTTCCCAAAGTTTCTAGTGCATCAAAACTTTGACTTGCTTTTTCATAGAATTCTTTTACTTTCTCATAACTTGACCCCTTTACTACTGGCAAATTAACAATGGCATCCATATGGGCATTCACAACTAATGTTGTGTGACCATAGTCTCTCTTAAGTCTGTCCCATGCAGTATTATACCCTGATGTACTAGGCCTTAAATTACTGATTCTTTCTCGTACCTTTGGATTGACCATTTCTAATAAATAGGCAAATTTCTCTTCGTCGCTTATTGGTTTGTCGTGTACTTGCGTTGTGAACATATTTTCAAACCTAATCCAATCGGCTGGTGTGCCATTGAATGGAGAAATTCGCAATTTTGGTAATTTTGCCTGTGTAGATTTGGCCTTGTTTTCCATTTCTAAACGTTTCTCAGTTGCTATCATTTCGTATTTTAACTTTTCTTCGAAAAGTTCTCGTTCTTTCTCATGTCTCTCTCGCCTTAAACGTTCGTCAATTTCTTCCTGTCTGGCTCTGGCTTCGTCTTGTTGCCTCTCTACTCTCTCTTGTTGTCGTTTTTGTGCTTCGATAGCTTTCATTTCTTCGTCTTGTTTTATTTCTTGATCTCTCTCACGTAAAGCTTCGATAATCTTTTCTCTTTCCTCAAGTAACGTCGAATAACTTGATTTAACATCGTTTCTCCACTGTCTCACGCCTCGAGGTGTCATGTTAAGCTCTATTTTTAACTCCACAGCATTCAATATAATATCCGTTAAAGTTTCGCAAATTGTCGCCGTTCTTTGCGCAACAATCGCCATTTCTTCGTAGTCTTTAGACTCTATTAACTCATCGGCTGGTTCTAGATAATATTTCAATTTAGAAATCTCCTTCTTGATACTGTTTTCCATTCGCGAAATGTCTTCGTTTGTTTTGATCGCCTCCACTTCCGCCATTGTACGCTCGCTTCCATCGGTGGTTTCTACCATTTTAAATCGACTTTAAATCCTGGTCACGGCACCATTATATACCGAATCGTTCCGATATACACTCACAAATAATTAAACATAAAAACTTTATTTATAAAAGCTCGAATAATCAAATTATAACGACATAAAGTTAATGCTCACGAATTAAAATAACAATATAATTTTCTCTCAAGTCTCAACAACAACAACACGAGTTCGTCACGTGATCTAGTTCAGGGGGGTTCTATCAACCTAATTCCGCGGGGGGTTAACCCGCACAAAGGCAATCCTTTATATCGAAAGGGCATCTTTGCCCCCCTTACCCTTCCTGGTGAAGGGCAACGGGGGCGGCTGCCCCTCCTGTCCCCATGCAGTTCCGGCGTCCCCGATTCCATTTCATTGGCATCACCAGGGCCGTAGCTAGTAGAGGTGTGCATCGCACTGAATTGGACGTTTATAATCCGACAATTGGCTAATTAATGTTTAAAATCCGATCCGAAATTGTCTAATCCGAATCCGATCCGAATTTTGATAAAGAATTCCGATCCGATCTGAAAAATCCTTTAATAAAATAAATTTCTCATTCAAGTTGAAATATTTAACCAAATAAATATAAAAGCAAGAAATACATGTCAAGAAGCTGACAAAGTGACATCCAGTTGAAATATCAAACGAATAATGCAGCGACAACCGCGATAATGCTTTGATAAATGCATGGATAATTAATTCTTGCGATACTGTGTGGATAATTAATTCATTTTATTTCAAATGTCGAAGTGATCCGACTACGAAACAACTTTATCAATCCGATCCGAAATGTATATTTTTGTTCTAAAATCCGATTGGATTGGATTTGCACACCTCTAGTAGCTACCATGTATATTCGACTCGAGTTGACTCGAGTCAGAGTCAATGACTCGACTCATTACAACACTGATCTGCACTGATAAGAATTACCAGTTTTGAAGTTTCTAAAGGTTTCTTGAGAGAATTGAGTCAATTATTGACCAAATACAAACAAAGATACCGTTACGCATATTTTACGCATAGACATATTACAGAAGTAATAAACCGAAAAACATTTACCGATTTATGATTTGTAAATTGTTATCCATCTAAATGCCATGATTTTGTAAATCAGTTTATATTGTTTATTAACAACTAAAATTCTGTTATACTATTATTGCCATAATTTTCCGAATGGCCAACCCGATTTTCCGAATATGTTAATTCTAAAAAAGTTGGGGGGTTAACCACTCCCTCCGCAAATACCCCCCTCGCTACGGCCCTGGGTGTCACTTTAGTATATATATACTGTATAAATGAACTTGCAGTTAGAGCTTGTCAAGTGGCCTCTGTAGCTCAGTTAGAGCGCTGCACCGCAATCGAAGGGCCACAGGATTGATTCCTGTCAGTGGGCCAATAGAGGTTAACTAGACATGGACAGATTGCCAATGCACTTCTCTTGACATGTAAAATTATCTGGTGTTACAGGTAGATGGAGTAAAATTATACAGTAGGGTGCATTAGGCGGCAATGCAACTTAAAAGGCTAGGCACATGGGCAGATAGTCTGATTAACATTAGCATTAGACAGAGCAAAATAAAGTAGGCCAGTAGGGTGCATTGGAGCACAATCACTGATCTGAAATAAGACCGGATAATGCATCTATAGTATGCAAAAGTGAAGCCGCCACCCGATTCTGGGGCCCCACGTTTGTATAGATTTGTATTACAGCATGGTAGTTTTTCGTGTTTTTTGCCTTGGCTACGTTTCTGACCGGGCCAGTTTTACAATCACAAAGATAGAAGCAATTCTAATGCACCCTACATGTATTTAATATATTTCACGCTATCTAACAGCAGACAATTTTACTCATCTTGCACATTTTATGGCATGCATATGGCCATGCCTGGATCCTTCACCGAAGTGTCTCACCTTTTTATTTTCTTGACATTTCATAATTCAGATGCGACCATATATGTTGGTGGACTTGATGAGAAAGTCAGTGAGACCTTGCTTTGGGAGCTGTTCCTACAAGCTGGACCTGTTGGTAAGTTTGAGAAGTCCTGGTGATGCACTGATATCAGTATATCTACCCCATTGAAATTAATATACATGTAACTGGAATGCTACCTTCAGACAAACTGCCTATCTTTTTCTTGACGCATGTTTAAGTCATGGTTGACTGATTGAGTGCTCTGCGCATGCATGAAAAGACTGGGACTGGCCTTGGAGGTAGCGTTCCAGTTCCAGTATATTAAATTAATTTCAATGATCTACCCTACATTCAAAATATCAGTATCAGCATTTTTTGAGCTTGATACCAATATTTTATTATATAATAATAAATTTAGAAAATATATTTTAAATTTAAAAAATATTTTGGATTTTGATTTCTTGTAACAGAAATCAATCAGGCGTAAAAAAAACCTGTGGTTCCGGTTCCCGACCGACCCTATTTTTTTCTGCTGACCCTATTATTTTTTCTGTGTGACCCTATTTGACTGTGTGACCCTATTTTCTCTGGGTGGTTGCGGGCTGCTGCCAAAATGGCGTATGTTGTCACACTATTTATTGAAAAAAAAATTATTTCCAACCCTAATTTTTTCCGACCCTAACTTTTTCGCAATATGAAACCGGAACCACAGGTTTTTTTTCACACCTCAGTTACAATACCCTACATGTACCTGTACAGTAATGTGCTGTATCAAATATAAATTCAATATATAGCCCAGGCTAATAGCCATATTCTAAAATTTATCAAAATGTATATGGTTAGTGTTGATGCATGATTAGCCACTCAAAGTGAAATAGACTATTAATCAGTATTGGTTTTCAGTATCAACCCTTGAATATCAGAACTTTGTTAGAACATCAGTAAGTTGCCATCTCACTACATCAATACAGTGTTTCATTTCATATGAGCTATGTGTCCTACTGGACCCAATTGCCCACAGTCCATGATTTTATCTCTCTTTTACAATGCTATTTGAAGTTTACAACATGATATTTTTTATTCTTACTATGTTCTAAGTAAATGTTCACATGCCAAAAGATCGGATTACTCAACTGCATCAAGGCTATGGCTTTGTTGAGTTCCTTGGTGAGGAAGATGCTGACTATGCAATAAAAGTTATGAACATGATTAAAGTTTATGGAAAACCTGTCAGAGTCAACAAGGTTGGTTTAGTACTTGTATTTAGATTAGCCTTTAACATCCAAAAGTCTCCCAGGTTTCCAACTAGTCATTGAAGGTCCTTGGATTTAAAAACCAAAAGTTAAGTCTTTGAATTTGAATTTGAAAACAAAAATGCAAGACCTTAGACTTGAAGCTCTTGAATTTATATAGACTGAAGTGCTTGAAAGTCTGTGAATTTGTCATGCTTTAGTTTACAGATATTTTCTGAAACTTTTGTGACATTAAAAACGGATATGTCTGCATGTTTCGATGGTTGTTTTAATTTCTAGATTCTAAAACTTGTAAATAGAACAACATTTATTTTTTGTAAATCAGTGTTGAAAATCCCTATTTAGGGAACACAATAAAGTATGTATGTATGTTGTTGTTGTAGTAGTGACGTCATCATAATGTCATGTGATGTAGTGGGATAATAGTTTGGTGTTCATATGAGAACAGATAGTATTGAAGACACTGAACGAGATTGCTTATCACTAGAAATTTACATTTATACTGGGATTTGTTTATAGTTTGTTCACTTTGTTATCAGTATTATTAAATTGGTTTCACTAAAGAGTCTCAGTGAGAATATTGTAGTTGTCAGAAGGGTAACTCATTCAAAAATATCAAACATATTACAGTGCCACATGATATCGTATTGACATGATTTGTGCATGATATTAATAATAATAATAATAAAAGCATTTATTTAAACACGATAGTAAATTTACAGCATAGCTGATGTGGTCGTGTACGTGAAACTAACTACAATATATAAACATAAACTAACTGAATTATACATCTATCTCTACATTATCTAACAGAACAACAAATTACATGTCACATAACTGAGATACTATTTTACACAACCATACATATTAACTACTTAAACCTATGGCGTCACATTTTAGCACAATTGTTATATTATATATGACTATCTAATTTTCAGTTCGTAATACCAAAACATAAACTGTTTAGGAAATAACTACGAAATACTTTAGACATGCAAGTAGAAGCTTTAATTAAGTGCTCTTAGCGAGATTAACCAGCTTTGATGTAAGATATATAGCTATGATTAATTTAGCAATAAATTTGGCATTAGCTAGTCATATATTAATTATTACTGTCTACAATTCTTATATTGTACTTAATATATACAGTATGCAGTCTCTGAGTGCCCTCCAGTTATTTCATATCTTTATTTTAGTTATGTAAGACAAAAAAAGAAGTATTCTGTTTCTGGTCAGCTCGCGCGTCATCTTTGACTATGTGCATCAAGTAAATCTACTGAAATTTTGACACGAAAGTAATATGTTACAGATTGAATACTGTACTCAAAGTACTCAAATGTACTGCATGTTTTGGCATGATTTTTGTGAGAGAATAAAGCATATTCTGGTGATATTTCATGATTGATATAACAACTAGATAAGATTTTGCCGTTGTCTGTTCAGTTATAGATACACAGTATGACATCATAACGTGGGAAGAACAAAAGAAAGTGGCTCACGAGCCGCCGTATGATCAAGCTTGCGAGGTTGCATTATGATGCCATACTGTGTATCTATAAAGAAAACCCCCCAATTAAACAGGTAAATAGCTTACTTTTTATCCACCCAAACATTTGGAAATTTGAAAAAGTCGAATTTTTACAAGGTAGCCAATGTCATTAATTATGACGTCATTCCGTGCGTCTGTCCTCTAATAGATCATGGCTCTCGACCAATGAAAGTGCTTGAATACTTAACGTTATTATATAATATTCTATAGTAGTTCTCATTCTATTCTATGTATGGTAGACTTGGTGAAAGTTTACATTAAGCTTAAAAAATCAATGTACAGTATGTACTTATAGAAACTAGAAATGTATTCGCCATTTCTGCAAAAAGCACCAGAACGCTGCAAAAAGAGTCAGTTTTGGAAAAACTGACCAGAAACAGAATACTTTTTTTGGCCTAATGCTCTTATAATCATAAATTCATAAACGGTTCTAAAATTTTATCAGGCGTCGTCCCACAACAAGAATCTGGATGTTGGTGCAAATATATTCATTGGCAACTTGGATCCTGAAATTGACGAGAAATTATTGTACGACACGTTCAGTGCTTTTGGAGTCATTTTACAAACACCAAAAGTAAGTTGTTTTGTTTGGGTTTATATATGTACTGTAGTTACCAGGATTGATAGATTGGCCATTTTGAGGCCAGATAACTCGATTTTCTTTATTTTTTGTTTGGCTTCGAAAAAAGTTTAGCCTTTTGGCTTCTTTTTTGCCTCTTCACAGTTTACAAGAATTTTGTCAACATTTATTGATTATTTTGAAATAAAGCATTGATTTTTGCAGGTTTGTTCCATTTTTATTCATTGTCAGAAATAACCTGTTCTAGGCGCCAATCAGGATTCATGAAATCCAGCCAATTAAACAGCTGAGTGAGCATATCACTGTGTTCGCAGAAGTCCGCATTTGACTTCTTTTTGGCCTCTTTTGAACAAAAAATTGTTTGGCCTCTTTTGGTAGATTTTGGCTACTTTTTGAACGGCATTTTGGTCCGAGAATGCGCAAGAACCTGCCAAACCCTGGTAGTCACATGACTGTAGTGTGTGGTGTACAGTGTTTTAGTAGAAAATATTTTCATTTTCTGTTTTAGATCATGAGAGATCCAGAGACTGGCAACTCGAAAGGTTTTGCTTTCATAAACTTTGCAAGTTTCGATGCTGCAGATGCGGCCATTGAAGCAATGAATGGACAACATTTGTGCAATCGTCCGATCAGTATTTCTTATGCTTTCAAGAAAGACTCTAAGGGTGAAAGACATGGCTCTGCTGCAGGTAAGTACGTATAATACTAAAAAAACCCCGTGGCTATCACTGTTTTCTGCATGCTTCTTTCGACTAGCTACTATCACTAAACCTCAGACCACCTCCAAACAACAGACAGCAGATTTTGGTACCAAGCTGACTGTTCCCACTGTACATTACATCTGTCCGAAAATACGATTTCGACTACTGGCTTTTTGTACCTTTTGTCTTCTAGAACGTCTGTTGGCTTCCCAGAATCCTCTGGCGCAAGCAGACAAGCCACATCAGTTGTTCGCAGATGCTCCACCTACCCAAATAAATGGCTTTGATCCAGCCATGATGATGGGTGGGGGAGTACCACCTCCTCCCATCATGCCGCCACCAGGTATGTGTTTCGTAAAATTACATACACAACTCAACACTTATTGATTCTAGTAATACATTACGATTCTAACTGGCCGCCATATTCGTTTCCTGATTCAATTAATCATTAGTTATTATACAAAACAGACATTAACCCAATTCAATGTAGCCTGCTCCCAGCCCGAAATCTCAAAAGCGGAAAATGCGGTCTGCTAAACTACAAGCGTCATCGTGTATAATGACGTAAGAGACCCATGCATTTGCGATTGAGTTTGAGTTAATTCTACTGAATGTCGATGACCGGAAAGTACAGTACTGAAATGTATAAATAAACCAGGAAAATTTCATCAAACTAACCGAAGTACATACCAAAATGTTACGAATAAGCAGACAAGTGCATATCTATTAAGCATATGCATATCGATGATAAGAAGACAAGTGCATATCAATGAATCTTGAACCAATTTTAAACGAAAACAACAAAGTCATAGCAAAATCCCGAGATTGAAATAAATTATTCATGAACGGCTATACGCGACAAATCCAAAAGAATAGATAAACCACGGAAAGGTCAATCAATCTGGGCAAAATATATGCCGAAATGTTACGCAGACAATTACATATATTATTCGAGAATAAAAATCACTTACAATAATTAAAACATATTGTGGAAGAGTATACAAGCGAGAAAAAAACCTGATCGTATAGTGTTGCCATTACTGTATACAATAAACATTGGGATTAATTTACAAAGCATTAAATTAACCAGCACTACCTATTTTCGCGTGAATGCGATGTTTGTATACACGATTAACGTTCCAGATCAGCAGACTGAATTTTGAAACGAATTCAGGCTGCGAGCAGGCTAAATTCAATGTTCAACATTCTTCATTTGATGAGTAAAATAGAACAAAGTAGAATGCATTAGGGCACATTGTAACTAAATAGGTCAACACGAGACAAGGCCAGATTATTGAACTAAATATAACTGCAAGGCTACCTCCAGCTGGAAATGTAATGCCAAAGTTTAGAGTCAGTAACCCCAGCGCGATCAAATTGTCATAAATACATAACAGTACATGAAATAAAAGTTACAATTGCCGCTGCATGAGTAATTCTAGAAAATGCAAAGTAATGGACATTCCGAAAACGGTTAACATGTATTCTATGTTTCGACTGACTTCCAGTCATCATCAGAATGACGGCTGCTAAAGTTCATAGGAACTTTTCTTCTTTAATATCTGTGAATCTTTGGTAATGCCAGCTCGCTCCCTCAGAGTGAAAACGACGCCTGACTCCCGCTGTTGCACATGCGCAGTACTGCTGTTATGCACAATTTACTTCCGGTCGGCCACGTCGTGACCTTGCGTCATCAAATCTTAAACTCTCTATAGTGTCGCATGAAAGTCGCGCGACATAAACACGCGAGTTTTGCCCAATCGGGTAGATAGTCTATAGTAGATAGTCTGGTTAACGCATTAATGTCCATAACTTGGTTCTTGATTAGTAAAATTGTCTGGCATTAGACGGAATAAAGTACGAAGTAGAACGTATACGCAATACAATATGTTGAAAGCAAAAATAGGAACGGTTGCGAAAATGCAACACATGGTCCTCTGGCAGGAATCGAATGTGCATCCCTGCGATTCCGCGGTACAGCGCTCTAACCAACTGAACTACAAAGGCCAGTTGTCGAGCTGTAACCGCTAGTTCATGACTTGTATACTGTATACTGATTTTCTGGTGTGCGGGTAGTGATAATGTGTCTTGAAAGATGTTTTTGCACTTCACTTGGTTGAACTGGAATGCTGCATGGGTTTGGCGAATAATCCAAGTGACCTAAGCAGGGACCTAACCAATTGAAGACTTAGCCTGTATTAAGTGAGTGAGCTCCATTGTTCTCGTCTAGATGTGAGACGCGATGCTTTGTGTGAAAGAATGATTAAAAAGGGAACTAATAGTGATGGTAACCGGCTGTCTCGTCTTTTACTTCAGACCAGAGAAAACGTGATTTACGCAATTTTAACAACTGGTCGTCGCTCAAATGTAGAACTGACCGTCTTAAGAAAATCTTAAACCACTAAAATATGATGGCAATATATACCTTAATTTCTTGCAACTAAATTTTAAATTGTTTTATAACTTTATAACTTATCATAATGTTATTATTGTGAGCACATTGTAATTCAAATTTTGTGATTATAAATTCTAGAAATGAAGGTTAATAAAGTCGCTGATAGAAAAATGAAAACAAATTTGTCAATTTATCATCATTTTTGTTTATTTTCACTAGGTCTTCCACCACCTGGTATGATGCCAGGTCAAATGCCTCCCCCGGGATTCCCACCACAAGGTCTCCCACCTCCCGGAATGCCTCCAGCTCCACCACCTCCCATGTCTATGAGAGGACCACCACGTGGTCAGGAAAGAACAGATCAGGTAAGACGCGCGAAAACGATATGCCATTTAATAACCTAGTAATCAGTAATCTGCGTTGCTGTGTAAAAGAAACATATGTCGAGACTGCCGCGCAAGTGACGAATTGTGTTTTTGTTGTTCTACTCATGGTCGAATAAAAGGTAACCCGGGACGTACATGCATAAGTGAACTTTAAAACCAAAGATAGAGATATTTTGGAAATGCTTGCTTATACGCAATTTTAAGTCAATTTTGGTACACGTGCCTCGTTACAATTGTTTAGGGGTCTCTAAGTTTACGAAAGCATATAATAGAACAAACGTAACTTAGACCATTCAAATGCCTAGTTTCTATAATTGTTCCTGTTTATCAAAGCGTAGAATAAAAACAAAAGTATAACTTAACATTATACTAGAAGTTACTGTCGCAAGGAAATTGCTGCCTCGAATGGCACATGTTAGCAAGGAAACAACTTACTTTACAGTGAAACGGATATGTAAAATCACTTTAATTAATAAGGCGCAAAAATATGAGAGAAAACTCGGAAAAGTAGGGAGAGACGGAATTGGATTTACCCTGCAAGCGCGCCAAATTTTACCGTCGGTTTTTTCCTACGGAGGTGTGGCTTGCGAGTTGAGAACAACAACAAATTTTCTCACTAATTTTTGCAACTAACATTCAAAATGCTACAAATGTCCCAAGTCCGTCTCTCCCTACTTTTCTCCTGAGACGGACTTGAACCAAGTCTAAAGGAGTACAAGACCTGTTTCTTTAATGTACAAGGGAACAAAACAAGAATGTCTGTAAATAACAGGGAATGGCAACATTGTATGCACTTGGAATTTAAATGCTTATATTAGCCACATGCCCTGAGTATAACCTCGTTGACCTCCATCCATGATTCACAAAGCACAAGCAATTAACATTTCCTCAATCTGAGTTAAATCTTTCATTTCATTCTTATCCCGAGAACATCGTGAACACACATATGGTGCCTTAGGTTTAGATCAAGCTTCAAAACATATGCCATTAGGATCAGGCATCCCAAAACAATTACGTACATGAGGGTCAATCAGATAGAAACACTCCATATGCTTTATATAAAAGCATATTTATATTTAACAAATGTATTTGCAATTGCTATGTACATTTTATAATAATGAGAGGGATTGTCCTCAATGATAACAAGCCCCTGCTGTTCTTGTTTGAAATTAATTTCACAAATTACTTCCTCATTATTTGTTGACAAATTACTTCCTCATTATTTATGTTTTCAAACATTAAGGTTACTCCACATGATGGAAACTCATTTCACCAAAATGCTCACCGCGCGCTCAATTTTCAAGTTTTCCCCTTCAAATTTTGCATGCATAATGATAAATCATTGCTGTAGCTAAAGATTTGCCAAAAATTCTACACCTTTAAAAACTGTACTTGCTACGGGTTGCTTTTGAAAATATGACGGCCTTTGCGCCACGAGATTAGAACGCTTCTGATTTACCTCAAAGGCTTCCGAAACATAATATTTCCCATCTCAAATGATCAAAGAACAAAACCGTGTTCGCGTTTTTTGACAGGTATTATATTTGCTTTGATATAAAGCAGAGAAGTTGACTCATCTAAATTTTGGGAGAACGGCAGAATAGATGCCTATAACTTGAAAAGTATGGCACTAAATAAAAAACGCGAACACGGTTTTGCTGCTGTACTATTGTTCAACATTGTGGCAAAGTTTGGAGAGAATCGGATAAAACGTGCGCGTTTCTAAACAATTTTTGTGGGGACAATCTGAGAATATTTCAATCTCCGTAAATGACGATATTAGGTTTGGCGGGGTTTTTCCGCTCTCTTTTATCACTTCGAACTGTAATCGGATTAAAATTAGTAAAAGTGTGTTTTGGCAAGGTTTGGTAGAAAATGCGGGTTGCGGGTAGTTTTTTGCGGGTAGTTTTTTTGCGGGTAGTTTTTTTTGCGGGTAGTTTTTTTTGCGGGTAGTTTTTCACAACTATATTTGCTAATTCATTGATAAGTTTCCTTCACAAAAATAGATTTATTTATACAACCTTTCATTCATTACACTTATTTCCACTACACAATACAAAATCCAAAATATACATTATAATTATGAAGCCCCAGTTACACAATAATGGATTTGCTTGTTAGTTTATAACCTGCGCCGAACAACGAGAACGAACGAATATCATTGAAATCGCGAAAGCTGATTGGTTTACATATTTAAACATGTACAAATAGACCAAAGTCTGAACGAACGAGTGAACGAATGACGCAGTTAGTATGAGCCGAACTATGCCTACTACAACCAATACGTTAGAACCTACTGACAAAACGGGCATGTCTTATTACGCTTATAAAGCCTTTATCAAGTTCAAACTCAAATTTTTGGCGCGTTTTCTGTTATAGTGTACTAGGCTAACCTCCATGACATTCGTAGTACTGCATATCGTCATTAAATGTCGTTGATCGTCTATGACTATGGTTATGCATAAACAGCTACGAATTAAACATGCTTAATTAAAGGCTAGTTTCCACTCAGGAAAATTATCGGGGATTGGAACGGACAAGAAGATTTTTCTTTGTCTTGCGAGCTCTGTGTTGGAACAAATGACTTTAACACAAAGAAAAATTTTCTTATCCGTTCCAATCCACGGATAATTTTCCTGAGTGGAAACTAGCCCAATGTTTTCCATTCGTATAATTTCAAATGATTCCTATGTGCCTGCCAAATATTCATACATTCAGCTGCCTTGGTCATTTTAATCTGTTAAACAACTATTGAATATGTCATATAACTTATCGTAACTTATCTTACAGGAAAAATATTAAAATTTGTTTTCGCCAGTGCGTTTATTGTTTGAAACTCCCTTTGGAGGACAGAGAACCCATACTGTCTACATGCAGGATGTATAAAAAAGTGCAACATTTCAAATTCAAATATAACAAGACGCTCTATAGAGCGTTAACTCGCTGGGGCTATACAAACACGCACATTACCGTATATGATGCATGCAGTATACAGTTGTTTTAATTAAGATTTAAGGTTGTCCCTTGGTTGTCTCGAGCTAAGCGGAAAAGTCGAATACGAGCGCGAAAGGGTTGAAGATTAAACTTTTCAGTTACAGTTTTGTTCACTCTGTTTTGAACTATATCAACATATAACACTGCTCTGTCTATTTAGGTGAATACCATGTTATAATATTGTTATTTATATCCCACTGACTTGCATTGTGCCCCAATGCAATCGTGCACCCTACTTTACTTAGGCCTATTAGTTTAATGTCTCATACCAGTCGATTTTGCTTGTCAAAGGGAGAGTGCTGCCGCTCTCAAATTGGCTAGGTTTGTATTGCAGGTAGGAGGCTCAGTTTTGAAGTTTCTGTTAATATAATGACCCAGTTCAGGATTTTATACAATCAGACATGCAAATAAAACTTCCGGCGTTTCCACCGGCTAGGATTAAACTGCGCGTTCAGAATAAAATTACGTTCAAAATAAAATATTTGGGGGCTTTTGGGCTCAAAATACTATCAAAATGAAGAGAGAAGTGAGACAAATCCACTGGTATACGGCCGAAAAAGAGAAAACCAACGATACTAAAGTTATCAAGGATCAAACGTACTGCATTTTTTATAATTAGTTGAATAGTTTTGAGCGATTCGTTCGCAATACAATTTCGCTTGGATTTTAAAGATAAAGGCCATAAATTGCTAGAATACTGTTGTTTAGTGATACATTTGACACCCGTAAGTACAATTTCTTACGCTGAATCGAACGGTGGTATTTTTTATCTTTATTGCGCCATTAGGCATTAATACAACTTAGTACAAGGTCAAGGACAAACGTACTGCGAGTGAGTGTCAACATGAAAACGTACTGCGAGCGATTAGTGTAAACAATACAATTTCGCTTGATTTTGAATGGCCATAAATCGCTAGAATACTGTTGTTTAGTAATACATTTGACATCCGTAAGTACAATTTCTTACGCTGAATCGAACGTTGGTATTTTTATCCTTATTGCGGCGCCATTATAGGCATTACGAAACATTATATTTCACACCACAGTTTTCACGTTTCCACAGCTATTAACTAAGTACTGTTTAATAGAGACTGTTGTTGGATAAATTTTATATTGATATGACACTAATATGCTTCTCATAAAGTAGTTATCTATTAAAACTACGTTGTGTAGTTTACTGTAAGTTATAACCTTTTACCTTGAAATTGTCTTTGCCTTTGGCTCGTTTATATCCAGATTCAGTATATTATATGAATATAAATATGATCGTGCATGGGAATTCGACGATCCAAATTTCGGATTTTCAGAGCCGTGCACCAAGAAAAATACATTAACTAAACTAGCAAGAATGTCTAAAGTTAGACACAATGCAAAATCCATAAAAGAACAGGTACAATTCGTTGAAAATTTTAACGAAATTGTTTGAAATATTTTGCCCACTCCACGAAAGGCCGCCATTTTGATATTAGGCAGCTCATTAATATTCTATTTTGTGGCTATCGAAGAAAATTGGAGATCCACTATTGCTGATCCACTATTGCTGATCCACTATTGCTGATCCACTAAAAATGCGTGCCGAAACCTATACTCGCCCGGGCACAGAGTGCCCCAGCGAGTAATTAAACCTTTTAAATTAACCTTTTAAATATTCATTGCTCGGTAGTAAGTTGGCCCATTTTATATCTTATGCAGACTTATATCTTAATTTAAACTTTTTTCCCATGTGCAGAAGACTTTGTGTTTTCGCATTCATTAATTCGAGAAATTGTGCGGCTGTCAAATTACAATAAATTACGATTAATTTGAATTTGAAAGGGAGTACATTTTTTTTATACACCCTGTGGACTGTATACAGGGTATATAAACAAACGCCGGAAACTGGGAATTTCCCAAGAAATCCATTTTGACTTTGCAGTTCTTAAGCATAAAAGATTTTAGGCAAATCATATAATAGATCATATTACTGTTGTTGTACTGTATTGTACAATAAAAACTTATTATGTGTCATTAAATAAATGCATAAATTTTGCTCGCGTGTGCAAAGTCGGTCAATTGTCAAAGTCGGCAAAGTCGGTCAATTTACAAATTATAATCTCGTTGTTGAAAGCTTGAACAAGGGCTTCTTGGTCTTCGATGTGGCTGTAATGAGTGTTAGAAACTAATACGTTCGAAGTTTTAAGGTCGCGATGATAAATACCCGACTGGTGCAAATGCTCTAGTCCTTTGGCTACATCTTCTGCAATCTTCAACTGTAGACACGAAGGAAAACTGGCAACAGCGTCCGTGGCGTCCAAGTGACTAAGAAATTCCTCTAGGCTGTGCACGCGTGGGGAGTCATCAGGACAAAAGGGCAAAAAGTCAAAATAGACATATTCCAGCATTATTGCAGCAGGCTCCACGCACACCCTTTTGAACTCTACCACATTCTTGTGACGTATATTATGCAAAAGCCTTGCTTCCTTGAAGAACCTTTGCTTGTCGTCTAACCGTGAAGACACAATAAGCTTTTTAACAACAACCTTCTCTGAAGTTGTTTGGTTATTCGCCAATAAAACAGTACCATACGTGCCACGGCCAATTTCTTCTTTATCACAGAGATCGGCCCACTGAAACTCCGGTAAACCGGCAGTGTAACTTTGTGAGGATGGCTTCAGACTACACAACACAGGTAGTTTAAAAGACATCTTGCAACAGGCAACTGCTACAAAAGTCTCTGCGCGTGGTCCTGTCGCCGCCTGTGTATACTTGTAATTTAATATCTATGTCAAATTGCTAAATACTATGAGGTGAGATTTTCAATATCCTGCAAGCTGTCTAGCTATAGTCCAAAAAATATGCCAAGGGGAAAATACGCTATAAAGTAGAGAATATTTAAGACAATAGCAAAATTACAACGCTCGACTTCAATTTTACGGGTAAAATAATTTCTCTAACGCACCAAAAAAGCCCGCTAGGACAGAATTATCTTTCTTAGTACGGAAATTTCGGAATCACCGGTCGTCTTATTATGATTCGACAATTAAATTAAATTGAGCCTAGGAACACCCATGCATGTCGCAAGTACAACGCCACAACGGAATACTGTCACGAATAAAACATAACAGAAACATTCTCGTTATTTTCAGTCAATCCTGTCCGTCTGCTTTTATATATACAGCAATCCAGGATATATATTTTTTTAAATCCGCAAAATCACGATAAATTAAAAACATTTGAAATTCCATATGAAAAATTGAAAATTTTGTATTCTACTTCACGATGTGAAAAACATTCCCAATACCACAAACAAAAAGTTATTCATCTCGCGAATATATGGCCGACAGCAAACAACAGGAAACGCGGCATTGCTCATGACAGAAGTGGTGTCGACAGACATTCTTGCCTTCTCATACTCTGCAAACCGCAGTATGAAATATGCAACTTTAGAAATCCTCATCGTACCATTAAAGTTTTGTTTGTTCGAAAATATTGAGTCTTGAAGTTTGCCTGGCAGTTTGTTTATAATAAACATCGTATTAAATTGCAATAAAATTCGAATTGCGCTGGTATTGACCGTCTCTTGTAATAGCGTGTTCGTTTGTTTTATCGAAAATCGTCCA